>JAKOGI010002749.1:0-88765 GCA_029747015.1 Carnegiea gigantea
TATATATATATATACATGCATGTTATTATGTACAGTATGTGTTGTATATATATACGAGACACACGCCGCGTGAGCGAGCACAACGCACTACACCACACCCACCGTTATATGTATATATACTATATATATATAATATATATATAGATATATATTATATAATATATATTATTATATTATATATATATATATATATATATATATAATATATATATATATATATATATCATATATATTATATTATATTATATATCTATACCATACATACATACATACATATATATATATATTAATATATTATATATATATATATCATATATATATATATATATATATATATACCATAATATATATATATATCTATATATATATATATATATATATATAGATATATATATACATACATACATACATATATAATATATAATATATATAAGATATATATATAATATATATATATATATATATATCTTATATATAATATATGTCATATATATAATTTGTAGATACTGATATAGATATAGATATATATATGTATATGTATATATATATTTATGTATATATTTGTATATTTGTATGCACATACGTGCATGTATACATATGCATACATACATGCATACATACATACATGCAAACAAACATATATATATATGTATGCATGTATGTGTGTATGTTTGTGTGTGTGTGTCTGTGTGTGTGTGTGTGCGTGTGTGTGTATATATTTAAAAATCTGTATATATATATGTGTATAATATATATATATATATATATATATATATATATATAATATATATATATTATATATAATATATATATATTTTATATATATATATACAATGTATATATAACATTAAGGGCTCTTCTGATGACTAGCTGAATATCCTGCTTTAGGGCATTTCTTGATAATTTTTTTGATGCATTTTCGAGCCCTTAAATGTGTCAAAGCTTACTATAAACATGGGGTCCAAGCTAACTCTCCCAAAAGGCTACCCTGCTCGATTGAAAACTGAGATGAGGGCTGCTTCTGGCTGGCTATTTTGGTGCAAACAGGGAGCAAAAGATGGGACTACTTGTATCATTTATTAGCTGCTAATTAAGCGAGCAAATCAGCAAAGTTACTCCCCAAAAGAGATTTGCTATTTATTAATCCAAATGGCATAATTTGGACTGGCTAGGCATGCTGGACAGAATGCTGAGATCTGGACCTCGTTTATGACTTTGAAGACTAAGCCTTGAACATTCTGGCTTGAATTGGCTTCAGTGGAGGCATTCCCATCATCTAGAAAACCCCCTAAACCTGATGAGTTAGCGATAGTGTAGCTCAACGTAATCCAAAAGTTTATGATGGGAAGCTTGATCTAGTAGAACTGGAGGACTAGATTAGGGAAATAGGAAAAATATTTGTAGTGGTTGAGGTACATGAGGAGAAAAAGGTGAATATAGGGAGCTTTCACCTAGCTAGTGACGTAGATATCTGGTGGAGCACTGTGAAGGATAAATTCCAAAGACCTGAGTTTACTTTGGCTAAGTTTCACAAGGAGCTTAGGGCGAAGTTCTATCTAATCATGGTTTGATGACAGAATGAGAAGAAATTCATAAAGTTAAAGATGAGTGATAATGTGACGGTAATGCAATATGCTAGCAAATTCACTGAGTTATCGAGATTCACTCCAGACTTTGTCACATCTGAAAGGCTGAAAATGAGGAGGTTTGAGGAAGGCTTAGCTTTTTATATTCCAAACTAATTGGTTAGTCAAGAAAATCAAACTTATCAGTAGTTGTATGAAAGGGCTATTAAAGTGGAGTAGGTGAAGAGTGAATTGAGGGCCCTGAACCTGGGGAATCAGAAGAGGAAATGGAATAATCGTGGGACATTAAGCAAGAGTGTAGCTCAGAAGAAACCTATTGTTGACCTTGCTAAGATTCGTTCAGCGACTTCAATAGAGCCTTATGCCAAGTGTGGCCGAACAAACCATACTACAGCAAAGTGTTATGTTGGTACTAACAAATGTATGAGGTGTGGAAGCTCTGAGCACTCGATTGCCACTTGCCCAAGAAGACAGTAGGTCATAGAAAAAGGAGTTGCAAGGCTGCTAGCATTGCCATGTCAGAGAACCCTATCTCCTAAACCAGCAATGACAGGACAAGCTTTTGTGATAAGCAAGAAGGAAGATACAGTTTCGGGTACAGTTGTTACTAGAACCCTCTTTTTAAATTCAAAGCTAGTTTGTGTTTTATTTGATTCGGGTACTACTCAGTTGTTTATATCCACCTGAGCTGCATTATAATTTAATTTGGAAAAAGATAAAGAGTGAACCAACTATAGAATTGGTTACCAAATGGACAATGATAGAATATCATGTTCTTTATAAACATGCCCCATTGTTATTGCTGAGTATGAGTTTTCTGGGAATTCGATCTAGTTTGATATGTCAGAATTTGATATAATCTTGCGAATGTACATGTTGACTAGTCATGGGGCAAACATAGATTGTAAGGAACTTAAAGGACCCCGAGGGTTGAAAAGTATGCTTCTATAGTGAAAGGAATGAGAATGGCTATCCCATAATTTCAAATATGAAGGCAAGTAAGTTATTATGGCAAGGTTGTATAGGAAATTTATGTTATGCCACTGAAGTTAATGAGGAAGAGGTGAAAATAGAAGAGATTCCTATGGTGTGAATTTCTTGATGTCTTTCCTAAGGAGCTACTTGCTTTACCTCCCCAAAGAGAGATTGATTTTGAGATTGAGCTAATTCCTAGTGAACAACCCATTTCGAAAGCTTTATATAGGATGGCCTCAACATAGCTGAAAGAGTTGAAAACCCAATTAGACAAGCTACTATAAAAAGGGTTTATTAGGAAAGTATATCCCCCTAAAGAGGCCCAGTTCTGTTTGTGAAGAAAAATGATGGAACTTTAAGATTATGTATAGATTACAGAGAGTTAAATAAAATAACCATTAAGAACAAGTATCGTTTGCTCCAAAGCGATGATCTATTTGATCAATTGCAAGGAGTTGGGGTGTTTTCAGAGATTGATTTGAGATCTGGCTACCACTAGCTTAGAATTAAGTCAGAAGATATCCCCAAAACAACCTTCAGGACTAGATATGGCCATTATGAGTTTACAGTGATGCCTTTTGGATTTACCAATGCCCTTACTACATTCATGGATCTTATAAATAGAGTTTTCAAACCTTATTAGACATATTTGTGATGGTATTCACAGATGATATTCTAATATACTCCAAGGATAAAGAGGAGAATGCAAATCATTTGAGAACTGTGTTATAAACCTTAAGGGAACACCAGTTATATGTTAAACTAAAGAAGTGCGAGTTTTGGCTGATTAAACTGACATTTTTGGGGCAGGCAGTTTCCAAGGAAGGAATAACATTGGCCCTCAAAAGATAAACGCTGTAACTGAATGGCCCAGGCCAACCAATATGATAGAAGTAAGGAGTTTTCTAGGCTTAGCAGGATACTGTACGAGGTTTGCGAAGTATTTTTCAAAAATATCATCCCCATTGACCAACCTATTGAGGAAAACGACCAAATTTAAGTGATCAGATAAGTGCAAGGAGGCGTTTTAAGAACTAAAGAGACACTTAACCACAACGCCTATCCTTATCCTGCCCATAGAAGGGAAGGAATATACTATTTATAGTGATGCATCCAAGAATAGGTTAGGTTGTGTGCTAATGCAAGATCACAAGGTAATAGCTTATGCGTCTAGGCAACTCACAGCTTATGGAAATAATTACCCAACCCATGATCTGGAGTTAGCTGTGACGGTTTTTGCCTTGAAATCTGGCGACACTACCTATACAGGGGGTCATGCTAGATCCATATTGATCGTCAGAGCCTAAAGTATATCGTTACTCAAAAAGAAATCAACTTAAGGCAATCACAATGGTTGGAGTTGTTTAAGGATTATAGTCTACAAATCCAATACCATGATGGGAAGGCAAATCTATTAACAAATGCACTAAGAAAGAAGGCCTAACATAGCTTAAACATGATGACAACCACCCAACCTGATGGGTTATTATCAGCCATAGAAGTGCAACCTTTCATAATAGAAGCGATTCGAGCATGTCAAAAGGGTGATACTTAGTTAGAGAGGCTTAGACACCATGTCACCTAAGAAAAGTCAGCTGGCTTCGTAATACATGAGGATAGAACCTTAAGGTTTCAGAATAGGCTGTGTGTTCTCAATAAGGAGGAGTTGAAAAGAAATATTTTAGAAGTAGCTCATAATACTCACTATTTAGTGCACCCAGGAGGAATTAAAATGTACAGAGACTTGAGACCATTCTTCTGGTGGGATAATACGAAGAAGGAGATTGCAAAGTATGTATATAAATATCTGATCTGTCAAAGGATGAAAGCTAAACATCAGCGTCCAATAGGCAGATTGAGGCCATCGGAGATTCCTACTCAGAAATGAGATTCAATTTTAATAGATTTCGTTATGGGATTGCCCCTTTTTACCTCGAAAAAGAATGCTATTTGGGTCATTATGGATATACTCACCAAGTCTGCCTATTTTATACCAATTCATGACACCTGGGGCTTAGAGAAACTAGCACAGTTACATGTCAAGGAAATAGTTCAATTAAATGGCATACCAAAAGGCATAGTATCTGACAGAGATCAAAAGTCCCAAGCTCAATTTTGGTAAGCTTTACAAAAACCTTTTGGGACCAAGTTAAATTTCAGCAGTTTAAATCACCCTAAGAAGGATGGCAGATCGAGAGAGTGAAATAAATTTTAGAGGATATACTGAGAGCATGTGTGCTTGATTTTCAGGGAAAGTGGAAAGATTATTTACCCTTGGTGGAATTTTCTAATAACAATAGTTATTAATCTACCATTAAAATGGCTCCTCTTGAAGCACCCTATGGGAGAAAGTGTAGAATGGCCAGATAGAGAAAGTGAATCAAATTTTGGAGGATATAATGAGAGCATGTGTGCTTGATATTCAGGGAAACTGGGAAGATTACTTACCCTTGGTGGAATTTTATAACAACAGTTATCAATCTACCGTTAAAATGGCTCCTCTTAAAGCACCCTATGGGAAAAAGTATAGAACAGTCCTGTGTTGGAGCAATCTCAATGAAGCATTAGCCATAGGGCCTAAGTTGATTCAAGAGACCACTAAGATGATAAGGAAAATTCAGCAACATATCAAGGGAGCCCAGAGCCAATAGAAAAGTAAAGCAAATAAAAGGACGAAACCACTAGAGTTCCAAGTGGAAGATAAAGTGTTCTTGAAGATATCTCTAGTGAAAAGAGTGAGAAGGTTCAATGGGCTAAACTGAGCCCCAAATATATTGGGCCTTATGAAATTATCGAGAAATTAAACCCTGTGGCTTATAGGTTGGATTTGTTAGCAGAACTTGAGCATGTGCACAATGTTTTTCACATTTCACAACGCAGAAAGTATGTTCCAAACCCAAATCATGTCACCACAACAAAGCTAGTAAAGGTCGCTAAGACTCTGGTGTAAGAGGACCGTCCTATACAAATAGTAGATTACATGGTTAAATAGCTCTTGAATAAAAGCATTCCTCTAATAAAGGTTTTGTGGGCTAATCATACTTCATCTGAAGCCACACAGGGGATAGAGGAAGACATAAGAAGAAAATACCCACACCTGTTTGAGGTAAACCCAGGGTTTTCTTTGCATTTACAAGTTCTAGGGATGAAACTTATTTTAGGGAGGGAAGGCTGTAATAGCCCGAATCTAAAATTATGCTAATTACCTTGAATTATCTTAATTATAAATTAATTAAGGTGGGCGTCGTATTTCAATTTAATATTTTATATATGTGTATTTAGTTGTGCAGTTGCAACTTAAATCGACATAGTGACCTCAAAATGAATTATGTTATATTTTTCGAATAATGTATTTGAACATAAATGAATACTTGAACGCCAGCAAAATAAAAATTTGCCTAATTATTAAGTGGGCAATGTTGAAATAATAATAATAATAGTAATGATATATAATAATAACGATAACAAAATTGTAACAATAATACATAAATAAATTTAGCAATGGTTACAATACTAATAATAAGGTAAATTATATTCAGATAAAGAATACAAGGAGTAATAATTTAAAATGAAAATTTCTTCTAAATTTTGCACCCAAATGGTGTAAAATTTAATTCGTTAATTTAACCCAAGATTTTAGCCCACATACATGTTGAAGAGAGAGAGAGAGAGAGAGAGAGAGAGAGAGAGAAGATGATTAGGATCACACTTGAAAAAATCTAGATGAGCAAATTTTATCAAGGAAATAAAAGGAAAAAAAGAGGAGAACTAAGACTCAAAAATAATAAAACACAAAACCTTAATATTTCCACCCATACCAAAGCCCCCTTTTCCTCTACTTCTTTCACTGCATTCAATCCGCACACCCTCTCCCTTGTTTTGGCTCTGTCCTTGACATCGCCCGCCTGCCACCGAAGGCGTCCTGTTTTACCAGTCATTGACACAGCTGACTGCCGCCGACCACCAGCCTCCAGCACCATAATCTGCGTTTTCTTGTTTCACTCTATTTAGGTGTGAGAAGGTGAAACCGTAACCCCTTATAATTTGGTTTTTTTTTTTTGTTTTATGATTGAATTTATCTAATACTCAGTGTGGTTAGATTGAATGAGTATTTATTTCTAATTTTCATGAAAGTTTTGGTGTAAAATTTGATTGGGAATGCTTGGAGTTGATGGTGGACATGCAGGTGAGAGTTTGAGGTTTAAACATAAATTTAAGCTTGTTGTGTTGATTTAAAGGTGCATGAATAAATTTTAAAAAGTATATGAAGGAAACTAATGAGATATCTATGTGTTGGGTGGGTGTATGATGTTGCCATGGATGTGGGGATTTAGGGATTATGGTTTGAATGAAAATATAATCTTTATTGTGTTTTGATTTAATGGTTTTAGGTGGTTTTGATGTTAATTAGTTGAAAATGAGAAATATATGTATGTGTGTGAATGTTGTTGTATGGATGTGTGTTGCAAGCTTGGTTGCCAAGTGAAGATGGAGGAAAAGAAGTGAAATAATCTTTGATGTTTTGGAATTGCTTAGCTAAGTGTGTAGCTTAATTAAGTTACAAACTTAAGGAGTTGAAGGGGTGTTGGTTTTATCCTCATACTATTGATGATTTTGAGCTAACATTGACCAGTGGCCTAATTTAGGATTAATGAAGTGTTGGTTAGCAAAATCTAATTTAAAAGAATAATTAGGAGTGTGGTGTAGCATGAAAAAATGAAAGAGTGAAGGGAAGTGTGGTTTTAAAACGTAGAATAGATTCCTTTAATATCATGATGGGCCTAATAAGTGTCCTTAGAAGAGGAAAACATGCAACTCTGGGCTAGTCGATATGTAACTTAAGCATCCGCGGAAATAAATTTTACACTTGGAGCTGAAAATAAGCACATGGCCTCCCCCGCAAACCGAAGTGCAATCGACTAATTTAAATCATAATGACGATTACCAATGATGCGACTACTAAAGAGATGATGATGATGATAATAATAAAAATAACAATAACAACAACCATATTAATCGTAATGCTAAGACTAATAAGTGTAACAAAAATAATGATAATAACAAGCTTTTAATAAAGATAAGGATGGCACATAATCATAATGCTGGCGTTAATGAAAAAGAGGCGAATTGTAACATTATGCCGCCATAACATAAGTAAAATGAAATGTCAGTCTCAAAGAAACGAATAGGAGCCGGGTGAGTTAAGTAAAAAGAATGAGTATGTTAAGAGTTAACAGGTGGGAGCTAATGGATTTTGAATTATCTATTAAATCACAAAAATTATAAAATTTTCCTTAACTTACACTAACTATGAAATTATATATTTGAAGTAGAAGTAAGGCCACCTCTATTGCTTCAAGTTGAAACAAACATTTTCCATTACAAAAGAGAAAGATTTCAAGAACTAAGCATGTACATTGCATGTGCTCTTCAAAAACCCACATATTTCCCAAACTACACAAAATTCATACAATGTTCATGCAATGAATAATTTGACTCAATGTTGTGTCACCTAAAGAAGTAGTCCCATTAGCTATCAATCATTAAGGCATATGCCCTTCGGTTTACCCCCGCAGCTATAGCTCAGGCTTCTCGATCGGCTTGGGAGGTATGCACCTATCTCAAGATCACTTCCGACATCAGTAGGGGTCCGCTTTCAGATATAACTAACAAATCATCTTTACCCATGCTTTCTCTCTTCTATTTTCAAACAAAATGTCTTGAAATGTGGGCGCCTAACTAAACTAAGTACAAAACTTATATTACAGTATAGGGATGTATGTGATGAGCTTAGGATCATTATTTGAGCTTTTTCATGTTTTTGTTTTTAGGTAAGGGATGAGTAAACAGCTGTCCTCCTGGCAAGTTAGATGGTGGCAAGAAATAAGCAAGGGTTGTAGTATTTTACTGAAGAATAGTTGGTCAGGCGGTCACAGTGATTTGTAGGCTAGCTCTCTTGGAAACTTAATGATTGCATAAACTTTTGGACAATATATTTACCAAAGTGTTAAGTAGGGTTGTGCTATGATAAATTATCAAATTTATGTTTTAATCCTAATGTTTAGTGAATCGAATGACTGCATGGATAATATAGTGCTACAAGTTGTTCTAGGTAGCCCTGCTCTATTACGGAACGGTGATAATAGCTCCAGTCTAAGAACATTAGCTGCAATCATAAATAACTAAGTTGTGAAGTTAGAATCATCAGGTACTAGGGATAGCAGGCAGGTATTAGGGATTGGGGGCGTTATATATTATCAAAGGTGCAGCTTTCTTTTGAGGAAGCCTACTCTTAAGAACTCCATTGTTAAGCGTGTTTATTATAGAGAAATCTTGGGATAAATGACCTGCTAGGATGGTTTTCAGGCAGTGGGTGATTGATAACAAAGTATGTCAAAAAGGCTTGTGGTGATTTATTGCACTAGTTGAGGATCCTTGGGGTTGTTCCTAGCATGTCCACTGCCCGAGAAGGGATTGGGATGTTACAAATGATATCAAAACTGACCCGTGACTATGAGCTACGTCAGTGGATAGGAGAGCTTTGAGTAGTCACCTAGCCGGGCAAAGATACTAGGACGAACTGTTGGTCAAGAGAACTTTGTAGGTCGGTCGGTCAGTGAGGCACAACAAGGACATTGTGCTCTTTAGGGGGGAATGTAACACTCCGAGTATGGCTTAAAAGAATTGAAGTGACTATTTATATTAACAAAAGCACACCTTCCTTTTCAGGAAGTCCATTTTTAAGAACTCCATAGTTAGACGTGCTTGTTGTGGAGAAATCCTATGATGGTTGATCTCTTGTGAAGATTCACAAGCAGCGTGTGGTAAGGATGAAGCACGCCAAAAAGGCTTGTAGTGATTTGGTGGGCTACTTCACGATCCTGGAAGCCGTTCCTGGTAACTGTCCACGACCCAAGAAGGGATTGAGGCATTAAATTTGGTTAGTTCAATAAAGTAGCTTTTTTGTACTTGTGCTTCTAGTTGGCCCATCTGTCAACGAATTGGTCTAAATATTCATTACTTTTTGGCTATGGCACTCAACCTAGTTTCCCTATTAGATTTATGTCTTCCATTTAATATTGATCTGATGCCTAATATAGAATTTTTCCATGATAAGACTTTCTCTATGCACAACAAAGCCAAATTTGTCTCTTCTTTTTTTTTTTCCATCAAGGATTAAAATACCCTAACATATTTATTGATAAATGGTTGAAATACTTATTTGTGAACAACCAAAGTGTTTATTAAATATTGATGAATATTTATCATCATAAACTGATATATGCATTATTTCTCACTATAGTATATAAATGTTTATCTAGATACGAACTAAATACTTATCTCCGACACAATTAATGCTTATCTTACGAGGACTTAATTTTCTTTAATTTGTTGGAAAAGAAAAGATACCTAAGATCTAATAAGCTTTCCCATTAGAAAAATAAGCACTATATGTAAAACATACATTGAATAAAACAAGTTTTAAATCAGGGTATGAGTTGTTTGTTTCTATTTTGTTCTTTAACTCTCTTTTTAGGCAGTGCACTTTTCTTTTTTTTTTTTAAATTTGGATTACCCACAGTTCAATTTCTTTTTTGTGCTGATTTTTTATTTTTCATATCGATGCCAATGCAATTTCTTTTTTTGATACATAATCTTTCTCTTTTATCCTACAAATCTCCAAAAAAAAAAAAACATTCTTTCTCTTTCATCCCTTTCCCCCCTTAATACATTGTTCTTTTTCCTCCCTAGCTCTTGACCTTCGCCTTTATTTCTCCCTCTAATTGTTAATTTTGTTGTATGCATTGGTGTTATCTTTTCCTTCTATTTTGTTTAGATGCTTATTTTTTATAAATTTTTTTCTAACCACAAAAATCTATGTGCTTTCTCCCTATCATTCAATTACAGTTTTCCCCTATAAATAATAAAAATTATTATTTGTAAACCATTAAAATGCTCATTTGCATGCCATATAAATGCTCATCAATATGCAACCCAAAATGTTCAGTTGTAAACAAGGAAAATAATTATCAACATTAGACCATAACATTTTTCAATGCTTATTTATAACACTCTTATCCCCTAGGGTTAGGGACATTATTGATTTCTAAAATTTTGGAGCGCAACGGACAGAATTCCATCTAAAAACTGAGCATAACCTAGGTTTAAAGTCTTACATAAGGTCCCTGTAGTTAACAATACATGAAAGACATATCCAAGTAGCTCGACGGCTGCATGCTGAAGATCGCAACACTATGGGCCACATGCTCGGAGTACACCAAGCATAAAGTTCAATAATAGGAAAGAAATAAAAAGTACAACTCAATGGATGACACATTCAGAGCATTGGAGTTTACATCCCAAAAACAACTAATTTCAACTAAACTAAACAATGACTATTTAGATGGTTAGCCCGCACAGCCATTAAGAGTGACTGCTATTCAATTTGTAATACATGTATCAAAGCATTTCACTTACATTTGCTTAGGAATTTTAGGAATATAACAAATTACATCATGTAACTCGAGAACCTACGTATATACGCACATAATTCCTTTTTCCAAAGCAAAAGGGAGATTCCATCTCGGCTTACATGAACTGACTTCTACCTGTCATATCAAGAACCTGGGGAAAAGGGGAACAGAGAGGGGATGAGCTACCATACACTCAGTAACCGACTCTCAACCCCTAAGAAAACAAAACAGTTGCATAAAATACTTTTAAGTAGCAATCACACACAATTTGATATTTAATATCATATAATACCCATACAAGGCCACCCACACCCATCAATGCCTCAATAAACACCAGAATGCAAATAACATCTCCTCTTTTCTGCCATTCCATACACAAGAGTTCTCAACTTGCCTAACCTGTGACTCTTACAACTTACTAATGACAATCACATATATTACACTTGTTTTACATCACATAACAGGCAAAAATGACTCAATCCTAGGTTACCTCAAGCTATAATCTAGGCAATGAGAACAATAGGGCCTTCAAAAGCACTTAATTTCAAAGAGTTCCGTTCGAGTCACCAACAGGAGTCCTTTTATAAGAAAATAAGGTTAGCACATAAGAAGGCCAGCACCTTTACTTAAATCAAAGTAATCACTTATAAAAATAGTTGTTATTCACAAAGAAGTCATTTGAATCCAATAGCATTCTTTTTAAAAAGTACATACACTTTTCCAAATGTTTGCACTAGCATAATCCCCAAATGAGGAGTTCTCATCACACATTAGTCAAGAAATCATTTTCTACAGCATCGAATTCATATATTTGTGCTCAATCAACTGAGATCGTCACTCACATTTCATGCAATGCTCGAGACCTTTCATATTCAATGAACATTTACCCTCGTCAAGGTCTTTTAGGATTCCCACTTCTGGGTTTACCTCCTAGAAATTAGGGTTCCTATACCATGGGTCTATCCCTAAACTTGCGTCTAAATCATTAGCACCACTTTTCTAGTTGGAAACATTTCATATGCATCTCATTTTCAACATGTTTTGCATCGAAATTTTCATTGTATCATAACAATGGCATTTCTATTTTCAAGAAGGCCAAAATGCCTTAATAAACTCAAATCGACTTATGACAAGCATTAAACAATCATTTCGATAAAATATGCTTGTAAATGAGTTAATGACCAAGTAAGCATTCACTTTTCAAGGAAAGGAATATTAAAAACTCAGTTTAGAAGCCAGTAATTTGTAACTTACGCATAATTAAATCCACTTAAAAGTACTCAATAGTTTGATTCTACAATTCAGCTAGAAGCTTTCTAGTTTGCTAAATTCAAAGTTTACAGGAAATGCAACATTTAGACCAATGCTCGTAACCTTTACATGACCATTTATCTATTTAAAAGGGTAATGATCAACTTAACTAACTAAAGGTGATGCTTCAGCCAATCCATTCAAAGTTCTTAGTTTAGGATACGAAAATGATCATGGACCTCGACATAGCCAAGCAACATAGACATGGACTAACAGTAATGACAACATCAACATAACTTAGGCATTAGCAATGTCACCAGGAATTGACACTACACAATCTAATGAAATCAGAGATATGATTACAACAAAGCATGATGGGTTCATGATTATTTTCGTTTCACAATTTATTACTGATTCAACTTGAAGTCTTTAACAACCCAACAGCATGCAATAAGACAATTGGGTCACTGGCAAATGATAAACACAATATTGAGACTCGGCAATATACCTTGTAATTTGTTAGTTTATCAATCATGTAACCCCGGAGTCCCTTCTCATATCACCGCCCACAATCAATCTCAAATTCAACTCAATTTTAACCCAAACCATTTTAGTTAATTCCAAACAATCATATACTACCCACAATACTCAATTCATCTAGTTCTCATCTTTAAAATTGGCTCAATGCATGAATGAAAGAGAAAACTTTGCAAATTACTACCAATTTAGGAATTAAGAACCACCCACCTCGATTCCCAGCTAACGGACCCGACTAATGGGTTGTGTGGGCGGTGTCTGGGCTGGGCCGAAACCCATTTTCCCTTCCCCTACTGTTGGCCATGGCGTTCCTTATCCCAGCTCGCTTCTGCTCAGTTTTCCTCCCCCTTGGTGCTACTGTCGCATCCCCTTCCTCTCGCTCTCATCGTATCACTTGCTCTGCCTTCAACCTTGGCCACTAATGGTGGCGGTGGTGGCTGTGCTTAGGGTTTTGTCAAAACTCCGCCCTATCTCCTCCTACGCTAGAGGCCGAGCGATGCCACAGCCTTGGGCAGCCACTGCCCAGCCAGGTCACCGCTCGTCGCCCGTCGTCGATCTTTGCCCCGGTTCTCTTCTCTCTCTCTCTCTCTCTCTCTCTCTATCTCTCTCTCTCTCTCTCTCTCTCTCTGCTCACCTCCCTCTCTCGCTCTCTTCTAGTCTGCCTTGAGAATAGGGACGAATGGCCGAAGCCCTCCCCTTCTTGATCAAGATCGGGGTCTTGACCCCCCTTTTTCTCTTTTTTTTTTTTTGTGTTCTAACTTGGCAAACCAAAAATGTATTTGATTTTAATTAATCTAGCCTCAATTGATCTCAACCCCAAATATCCTAACTTAACTTGCCAAATTTTGTGTAATTACGCCTCAACCTAACTTTTAACGAACCCAAATAAGCTCATATAATCACGAAGTAAATTAGCAAAATTTATAAAATTACTTCGCATAAAATATTACACCTAATTAGTACGTAAAAATTAGTTTGACATAACTAATTCACTAAAACATAGTTAATGAAGGTATTAATTTTAATAATTAACTGCATTCTAAATTTCTCGATTATTACATTATCGATATTGACAAATCAACTTTAATATTAGCAACCAAAACACTCATCTCAAATGGTCAAGATGCTTATCTAAATATATAATATATGCTTGTCAATATCTACGTACCAAACATAATAGTAATCTTTTATACTATATTTAAATGTTTATCAAAGACCAAATAAATTTAATGCTTATCAACATACCGTTACTTTTCATATTGTTCCCAATGCATCTCAACATTATGTTTCTCTTCTATCCTACAATTTTTGTTTAAAAAAGTTCTTTTATCTGTTTTTACCCACTTTGTACATTGTCCTTTTTTTTCCCAGGCTCTTATCCTTGGGCCGTATTTTGTCCTGTATTTGTTGATTTTATTCTATGTACTAGTTTCATTTTGTTTCCTTTTATACTTTTACATGCTTATTTCTATAATTTTTTTGAACCCAAAAACTTTTTGTTTTCCACTATCATTTAATTACCTTTTTCCCCTAGAAATCGTTACACCCCACCCTAAAGCATGCATAATTAAGATTGATTCAGTAAAATTATTTGATATGAATCAAAGAGCCATGCTAAAACATTATAGAAAGATTATTGATTTTCGAATTGAAAGGCATCGAGGAAATTATGGTAGGATTATTAGAGGTTTCGTCTTGTATGTTGATTTGATTGCAAAAAATTTTGTTAAATGTTTTTCTGATGGCCTTTCAAAGGAATTGTGATTACAAAGCGACCCAATGAGAGTAGTAATACATACATAAATTAAGTTGATTCCTTTGGAAAATATTCTCAAAATAAATTATGTATTTGTGAGCGAGCCCGATTTATTTTCATTAATAAAGGGAATGTGATTATATGAATTTTATGGAGCAAGTGAAACAGTAGTGGGTTAATTCTAGCCCATGCAAAAGCTATTGTAGATAATCCTTGCAGAACATGATAAGAACACTAATTAACCAATTCTCAGAGTTTGTTGAAGTTCAATCAGAGAGCATTATGCCAATCTTACATGAGCCCAACCTCAGGGTAAGACCTAACGTACCCGAAGGTTGTTTTTGGGGTGATTTTAATTCCCTTTATCCCTTTAGCTCCGAATTTTGGGTTGATACCCCTTTATGTGAACTTGAGGGTAAGAATAACTTCTCTTCCCTTTCTTTGTGCATGTGCATTTCCCTATGAGACTAACATTTTTGTAGATGCCCCAGAGGTTGTCCTAATTATCCCCAACCTCTTTCTGCCCCTAACTTCTCCACAAGAGCACGAGGAGGGAGATGGACTTGAGATTGGTGCTAGCTTTGATGATTAATGTGGCATATTTGTTGAGTTAGAGGATACCTTTTCTTAGGACCATTCACTTGAGGAGCGTTATCTTGCGGAGTTGAGTGAGGTTACACCTCTTGTGAAGCTTGTTGATCCAACTTATGTTGAATCTTCCCTTGACTTGGCTCCCACTCCACGCATTTCATCCCCTTCCCTTCTTCCCTCCCCATTTTTCATCCATGTTTGGACCATCCCAACTATACTTTTGTAGAGTGTGAGACTTTTGTGGTTGGCAGTCATTGTCTAGATTAGACTCTTAATGATATTGTGTAATGCCCCCAAAATTCTAATTTCATTTATTTACTAATAGTTAATCCTAAGTGGCAGTAGTCCATCTTTTCTGTTAGGAAAAACAAGGCAAAGTATCACAGAATCCGTGATTTAGGATTTATTAATAAAGTCAAACCAATAAGGTCAAAGTCAAAGCATAATAAGTTAGAGTCAAGTGTTCAAATCTAGGGAATTTATATAACACAATAGTTCCTAAGATCTAAGTGTTAATGGCCCCTCTCTGAATTGGAGTCTCATCCCCATGCTCATGATCATCCCTTGAAAGCAAAACATTTAAAAGAATGAGACCAAACTCAGTGACAACCACCCCTAACAATCAAATACAGTTTAATTTCATTTCAAATACTTTTAGGGATGGGGAAAGATAACTCCAATAACTTCATAAATGGTGCCCAACCAATCCAACCCGAACCCCTAAGATCATTTCGGTCTCTCTTAGTTCAGTTTAAAAACTAAGGACGAGCAATATCACTAGGTCTCATTGCTTGCATCTGGTTTTGGTGCAATCGCTTATCTAGTTCATGGCCTACTGTCAATTGGACGATTATTGATAGCCTGGCACATGCCTATTAACAAGACGCCACGTGGCCGCTAACCATATATGCAATTACCTGGGAAAGACGGTGAAGTCTTCTTTTTATTAGGAGCAAACCTCCCTCATCTCGCCTAATTCATTCACTTAGGTTATTAACCTTTAAGGGTGGGTCATTTATCCAAACTTTCAAACAGTCCATCCTAACTCAATAGAGGTCTAAAAAGCACATTTAAAACAACCTAAGATTCCCAACCAAGCTTCAACAATAACAATAAAGTCTTAACAACACATCCGTTTATTCAAAAAGGTCCCCCGAACATCAATTCAAATCAAAGTAAAAAATATCCTATATAAAGCACATTTTAAAGGGACATTTAGGGGAGTTAGGGCATGATTGTTACCTGATGAAAATGTGGTGCCCAAGCTTGAGCTCAAGTTTCTAACTTGGGCCTATCCAATTTCCAAAAGCCGTTTTGTTAACATTCATACTCTGCTAAAAACATGAAATTAATTAACTATGGCCCATAAATCACTTGGAAACTCATTTCTATGCCTAATTAACAATTACACTTCCCAAAATAATTGTTGTGGATTCTTGGAGTTTTATCTTTTTAATTAAGCCCTTTCAATAACGGTCTAGATTAGGACAGAATTCTGGTTTAAATTTTAGAGACCATAACTTACGATCTAGATGTCGGATTTTAGAGATTAAGCCCATTTTGGAAAGCTCATTTTTCCTACTCTAACTTTCATTTTAAGCGAATTAAATATTCTAGCCTTAACGAATTCAAATTTAGCTAAGCTCCCAAACTATCTTCATATAGTTTAAATTTGCCCTGTCTTTGTATATCCACTGTAACATTCTGACTTCAACTCTAATTCACACGATTCAAAATTCTAAATATAGAAGATTTCTGGATCTATAGACACTATAAATTTTACCATTTTTCAACAAGCCCATATTAATTAGTGGTTTTTCAAAGTCAACTTACGCTTTGACTGTAACAAAGGCAATAATTCCCTAAATTTTTGTCTCAAATGCGATTATCCATTGCGCAAAACTTTCATAATGGCATCCTACAATGTCCTCTTTATCCCACTGATAATCCATCTCTCTAATCTAATCTAAGCTTGACAAATATGAAGGTTATAGATCAAAATTTTACCTTAAAAGAGTTTAAGGAAAGAGGAGGAGACTTGGAGTATTTTAATTCCTCAACTGAAGTAATTTAAAGCTGAAAATCAAAAAACATATGAGTTTTAGTAATAAAAACTTAGATTCATTAATCTCAATGAAGGTTTATGAAAAAGAAATTATAAGAAACAACATGGAAACTTGGATTAGGGTTTTTCATAAACAATAGCCATAGTCAACCAGGAGAAAGAGGAGAACAGCAGCAGGCGGCTAGCATACAATGGCAGTGGAAGGGGGTGGCGGTGCCCGTAGTTACCCGAGGAGAGAGAGTGCAAGATAGAGAAAAAAAAGGCGTGAGGGGAGAGAGAGAGTTACGTAGAGATAGGGAGAATGTGAAGGAGAGAGACAAAACGTGAGACAGAGATTGTGAGTGAGATAGGTTGGCTTATTAAGAGAGGTGGGCTACTTAAGTGAGGTGGGGAAAGCTCTCTAGGGTTAGGGTTTAATAGGAGGGGGAGAGTTGGAGAAGGAAGATGAAAAAGGAAAGAGAGGTAAAATTATTTAAAATTGTTTTTTTCTTAATAAACACATAGCTTGCGAGGGTTTACTGAAAAAAATTTTGTTGCACAAAATAATTTTCATTTAAATTTCTCGAACTTTTTGGGTGCAAAGACTTAAAAAAATCAATATTGTTTTTACGTGGATTGACTTAAGCTATCCCTTAAAATTACACCCTTAAATTACCCATGAAATCTAATCATCTTACAAATTCAAACCCTTTAAGTCGGTCCACATCAAGAGCATCAGTATCTATAATTATAGAAACTTTTAGGGTTTTACATATTGACATAGAGAGACTTAAGGATCACGTTGAGGTAGAGGACTTGACTTTAGGCCATCCTATGGGCATTGATTTTCATATTTTATTTGATTGGCTTTGCCTTGGTTATATCCCATCCTCTTTAAAATATCGAATTTCATTTAGGACATATAGACCTCTCTAGATGGTCTGCACATTCATATAGTCACATCATTATTAGACCATTTACTTGTGTGTCGAATTTTGCATATTCTACTCTCTCTTTTGATTGGATAGAGAGCTTTGATAAGCTCACGAGAACCTTGATTTGTATTTCACTTGCATGCTATATTCGGAGTACACCTTTTGATTCTTACTACTTCTATTTTTGTGAGGATTGTTCCCAATTTTTGACAATTTGCTACAAGCCTTGGCCAGTTTTGATTTAAGCTGCAACTTCTGAGCTGAGATGGAGTGGTTGATGCTCCGTGGACCTCATTAACACCATCTTAGTGAGACACAGTTTAGCTGCACTTAACACGTAGCCTGGTGTGATCATTCCACCCCTTCCTTATTCTCTTCTCTTCTTTTCTTTTCTTTCTTTTTTTATGTACATAGTTGTGGATACTTAGGATTGTGATTCTATAGATGATTGATTTTGTGGAGAAATTTGAGATTTGTTGAACAGAATTGGCGATGATCACTCTTGTTTACTTAGTGTGTTTTTGTTTATCAACGATATGTTTTTATTTTGTAAACATGTGTTAAAGTTTTCTTTGGTTTTCGTGTTTCTGTTTTAGTGGTTTTGTTTTTGTTTTTGTTTTTGTTTTATTTTGTGTTTTGGTAGTGTCATATGTTTGTATATACTTATGGATATGTGTTGGTTTTACGGTTGTGTTTCCTATGTGGTTGCTTTTTGGTTCCTTAGTTCCCATAATGACGACATTGTGGAGTTTTGATGTGAGGGTAAAATGCCCATTTATATATATTTTTCAAAAATTCTAAAAAATTTGAAAAAGATTTTCATTTTTCTTCAGGGACTTTTGTGCTTTTTCTTAGGTGATCGTGATCCCATGTTGCTAGGTTGCGAAGTTTTATGCAAGTTGAGTTTTTGTGATGCGATGCTAGCTTAGGTTGTAGATTTAATTTTTCATAATAACCCTATCTCATATGTATGATTTTTTATCTATCTTGGTCACTACACCATCAATTCTTCGAGTCCAGTTGTGAAGTTGGCAAGTGAACCTTTTGTTTCTTGAAGTTGCCTTCGGAGCTCTTAAAACATTGAAAAAAAAAAAAGAGAGAAAAAGGTCTAAAAATATGAATAAAAATTCAGTCTCCAATGTTCAAAGTTACTATCTTTATTTCACATCTTTAATTGGCTTGAATATGTGCTATTTTTCTTGATCACGCATCTATTTAGGCAATAAAATAAGTTCTTTGCACCATCTCATGAAACCCATTTTTAGGGAAGCTCCCAAGATTTGTAAGTCAAATAGGTCTAGGGTATGTGTGTTCTTATTCTTGAAAAAGAAAAAGGGACAAGAAAGGAGCAAGTAAGTCAATTAGGTAAGGAAATGGGGATCATGTCCATATTTGAAACTTGATTCATAAAGATTGATACATATTTGCACATGCACCAAGGTGGATATATCATTGTATATTGTTGTGTGAGTTAAAAAATGGAAGTCGAGGTGTTTCTTGTGACTTAGATTATCTTTTGATTATATATTCTATTTGTATATAATTTGGTGACTTGATTACTAAGGTGATACAGTTACCCAAGTTTTGTACATAACTTTCCCATTACTTGTATATAAGTTTATGTTTTGGGAAAAAAAAAGAACTTAAAAATATTTTCTTTTATGTTTGAAAAGATTTTGTGGGTATTTCACTTGAAAACCCTCATGAGGTCTGACTCGCCCACTTGAGAAATCGACGCGTTTGAATAGCTTGTTGCATACACTAAATGCAACTGTGATTCATATGAAAGTAAGTTAGGATTTTTTTTTCCTTATTTTTTATTTCTTTTTAGTTATTTAGTTTGTTTTAATTGAGTATGTGCGAAATCTAGGTGTGGGGATATTTGTCTGCACCAAAAGTGTGATATTTTTACTATACACCTACTTTATACTCGAAAGAAATCTAAAATTAGGACTTTTATTTGATTTTATAGGTAGTGCAATAATTCAAGAAAAAATATAAAAATGGCATAAAATCAAGAATTGGGCCCAGCACATTTACCCATTCCCTCCTTTGGACTAGCAGAAAAAAATGAAAAATAAAACAAAAAATTCCATCAGCCCCCTATCACCATCACGTGCCACTTGCACCTTCCCTCTGCTCTCTTATTCTTTCGTTCTCCTCTTCCTCGTCAGACCCCAATGACGCTCCTCCATTCGTGTCTTTCCTTTGTCTTCTTTGAACTCTATTGCCATCACCAACACCATCATCGATATCATCCACCATCAACTCTCAGTACTGCCATATTACATGCCCCAACACCATTATCCCCACCATCACCGTCACTCCTCATTACCATCGAATCCGCTCTCCAGTTCCATCATTACCATCCATGACATCCTAGCATTGAATGGGCCAGATCAAAGATGCAGGTCTATAAAACCACGGCGTAGTCGTGATTTGAAGCAATTAGGGTTTTTAGGTTTTAAAATATACCATAGTTAAAAATTTTAGAGTTTATTTGGGTTTATTCATTTGAATTTCTCCCCTGTTTTGCAATTTCAGATATATTTTTGTTGTCCCAGAGCGATGTAATTAGTTTTAGCCTTCTTGAATTTGAGATTTTAGTTTAAAATTGCTCAATCTAAGTTCAATTTGAGATTTTAGTTGTTGATTGCGCAAAATTGACGATGATTTTCATATGGGGTGAAAGCTTGGGAGGCCATAATGGCTTATTGGGCTGAACTTGCCCTACTGTGACATCTATATTTGGCCTCTATTCTTCTTCCTCCTCATGTTCTATTTTTATTTTATTTTTGTGTTTTTGATTTAGGTGAACATGGCTTATGAGTTCCCCATGGATTTGGGGTCAGTTGGAGATGAGAATGGAAATTTGGATTACCAATTTAATTTACTTGTATTTAAGTTTGCGTCGTCTCTGGGTTGAGCCATTAGCTAGGAGATCCATTGTTGCTGTCTCTTCTATTGTTCTTCTTCTAAGTGAATTTTAGGTTTGTTTTCAATTTCTAGGTTGAGTTATGGGTACTTAGAGCATAACCAATGGTAAACCAATTTTTTGGCTCATCAGTTGGGGCCTACTACTGCCACATCAATTCTCTCTCCAACTTTTTAGCTCACAATCCTTACTTTTTCCAATGAAAACTCGCCAATTTGACTTACCAAATAAAATAATACCTATGCACCCCACTCTTAACCATATTTAATTAGTTTATTTTTATATTTTGGTTTAGTTATTTAGCTTTATTACTTTTGTAAAAAATAATTTGCACCTAATAATTTGATAGTACAACTAATTAAAGGCTCATTTTTAGAAAAAATTAACACAGCAGTTTGAATAAAAAATTTTCATATATGTTTGAATATAAAAATTACAAAAGTTTGATAATAAATAAAAAAAAGATACATTGATTAACATTCTACTAAAAAATACAATAGTTCAATATTTAAAAAAATACAATTCAATTTTTTTTTTTTAAAATAAGAGCCTTGGTTCAATATTTAAAAAGAAGTCATTTTGCTTTTTTTTAAAGTTCAGCAACAGGCAAAAAAAAAAAAGAAAAAAATTTACAGCTCAAAATAACAAAAAAAAGGGGAGCGGGCTGCTCATGGGGGCGAGCCTCCCGTAAGGCATTGGCTCGCAGGCCATCTGCTATGGGCCTTTGGGTGGCCCGCGCGTGCCACATCATATATTTGGCCTGTGGATGGCGTATTGGAATTGCTCTTATGATCACTGAGAGACTCAAGAATTTGGCTGACCTAGAAGGAAGGAACGCACATACTCCTCTCACTCATTATGTATGATCTTTTATATAATAGGCATCATTCCATTCTTAATATGTTTTGCTCTACTGATGAATATGCCCCTTCATTTATAGTTATCTTTGTTGTTATTGATATGCTGAAGTTCATTCGAGAGATAAAAAGATGTAATATGTCAAAATAGATGGTTCATAGCACTAAGTTGCTAGTTTAATTAAGTTTTATAGATTAGTACTACTAATATGTCAGATCAATCTAGCGTTGTGGCCCAATTTCATCCTTGACCTTGAGGAGAAAACCATCAAGTACTACAGCAAAAGGTGTACGCTTACGACACATAATTTCACTTTGAGAATCACGTACAAGTTTTTGGTGCCATTAGATGACTTGATTTAAGTAGATTTATAATTTCAACGAGAAAGGTGTTTCACTAAAAAAGTGTTATCTCAAAAGAGATTTATTTCTTTAATTGGCAATTATTTTATAAAAAACAAATATTAGCTTTAAAAAAGGTCCAGAAGGGGATATTATAATATGTTTTGAGAACTTCAAAGAGTTAAACATCCCCAAAAAGAGTGCTATTTTTAAAAAATGAATTTTGTTAATTTTTCTTAGAAAAAAGAAAGAATCTTGATTCTTGACCAAAATCAATAGGCGAGCAAGACTTACCAAAATATGTAAATGACAAAAGTCAGTTGCTTGGTTGCGAACAAAACTCTTTGAACCTAACAAATTGGCTCTCAAATCAAGTATCAGCTAGGGAGACTTAACGAGAGAAGACGTATGTCTATTATCTATATCCTTCAATTAAGGTTTCATACTTGAATAAAATGATGATTTAAAACAATTGTCATGCACATTTTACAGGGGGATCCTATTGTAACAATTTGGAAAGAATATGGGGGTCCCAACGTCCACCTCATGAAAAGAAGGGCCTGGGAGTGTGCACCTCCAAGTAATGAAAGATAAAGTTAATGATGATCCCATTATGGAAGAGGATCCCACTTGAATGAACTTATGAAGGAAAGAAAGTTCATGAAAGTACAAGGTGTTATGATGTTTAAAATAAAATGAATTTACAAAGGCGAGCATGCTCATTGATTCTAAAGGGGCCATTTACATTACATAGGTAGGCGTACGTTTTCACCAAAAGTGTAGTATTTTCATTATACTTTTATATCTAATTTATACACAAAATAGATATAAAATTAAAATTTTTATTTGATTTTATTTTACTTTGTAGGTAATGCAACAATTCAAGAACAAACGTGAAAATGGTGCAAAATGAAGAATTGAGCTCAATCGCTCGACCTATTATCTCCTTCGGCCGAGTAGCAAAAGGGAAAAATAAAACAAAAAAATTCCAATTTGCTTCCCTCACCGTGGTGTGCCACCAATGCCTCTCGCCTCGGCCCTGTTATTCTTTCTCTCTTCTCTTTCTCATCAGCCCTGGACTACCCCCTTCCCCCCATTACTTCGTCTTCTTCGAACTCAACAACACCATCACCAATATCACCCACCATCAAAACTCAGCACCATCACCACAAATGCCTAAACACCATCATGCCCACCATCACTGTAGTCTTTATCACCACTAAATCCCCTCTCTAGTTCCATCATCAATGTCCACAACATCCCAAGATTGAACAGGGCGGATCGAAGAGGGATGTCTATAAAACCAACAAGCAGTAGCAATTTGAGGCAATTAGGGTTTTTAGGTTTTAAATTCTAACATGGTTTAGATAATTTTAGGGTTTATTTGGGTTTAGTTCATTCGAATATATCCCCTAATCTATTATTCTAGGTACGTTTTTGTCGCTCCCAAACGGATGTAATTAGTTTTAATCTTGTTGAATATGTGATTTTAGTTTTATTTTAAATTGCTTAATCCAAGTTCAAATTTTGGTTTGATTTTACTGGTTTGCCCCTCCCCTATTCGCACTTCTTTTCTTCCTCTCCTCTAGTTTTTTGATCAAAATTGATTTCTTCTATAGGTTGTTGATTGTGCAAAATTGATAATTATTTTCATCTTGGGTGAAAGCAATCGATATAATTAGCTTTAGTCTTGTTGAATTTGTTATTTTAGTTTGAAATTGCTTAATGTAAGTTCGAATTTTGGTTTGATTTTGCTAGTTTTTCCCTCCCCTGTTCGTTCTTCTTTGCTTCTTCTACTCTAGTTTAGGTTAATTCCTTCTAGATAGTTGACTAGGCAAATTTGACAATGATTTTCAACTTCAGTGAAAGCTTGGGAGGCTATTAATGCTGCTTGGGTCGAACTTGCCCTGCTAGGACATCTATATTTCAAACTCTACTCTTGTTCTTCTTCATATTTGGTTTGTTCTATTTTTGTGTTTTTGATTTGGGTGAACATGGCCAATGAGTTGCATCTAGCTTTTAGGTCAGTTAGAGATGAGAACAGGAATTTAGGTTACCAATTTAATGTTCTTATACTCTTCTTTGGGTCTTCTTTGGGTCGACCCATTACGCTAGGACATCCATGGTTGCCGTCTCTTCCGTTGTTCTCCTTTCCGTTAATTTTTAGGTTTATTTTCAATTTTCAGGTTGAGTTATGGGTGCTCATGATCGCTAAGAGATTTGAGAACTGGGTTTATGTAGAAGGCAAGGATGTCCATACTCCTCTCACTCATTCTGTCTCCCTCGAGTCTTTAATCGAGATTAATATCTTCTATGTCATTGATTGTGCAAAATTGACAATGATTCTTATCTGGAGTGAAAGCTTGGGAGGCCATTAATGGTTTCTTAGGTCAAACTTACCCTACTATGGCATCTATATTTCACCTCTGTTCTTCCTATTGCACGTGTTCTATTTCTTTTTATTTTTATGCTTTTTCTTTAGGAGAATATAGATTATGAGTTGCTTGTGATTTGAGGTCAGTGGCTGATGAGAATGGAAATTATGGATTAACAATTTAATTTGCTTGTATTTGAGTTTGGGTCTTCTCTAGGTTAAGGCATCGAGCGAGGAGACCCATGGTTGCTTCTCTTCTATTATTCTTCTTCTCTGTGATTTTTAGGTATGTTTTCAATTTCTAGGTCGAGATATGGGTGCTCGTGGCCACTTAGAGATTCAAGAACATGGCACAGCTAGAAGGCAAGGACACTCATGCTCCTTTCACTCATTATGTCTCTCTTAATTCATTTCCTTATCCTTTCAATGTGCTGCAGTGTTCCAGTCAATTTGCCCTTTTGAATTAGTAGATTAATGATTAAGATGGTTAGGCAAAGTTAGGAATAGGTTATTGGTTCTATTTGAGTTTGATCTTTTATACAACAAGTGATAGTCCATTCTCAGTATCTTTTGCTCTCTTGATGAATATGCCCCTTTAAATATAGTTATCTTTATTTTTATTTATATGCTGATGTTCAGTCGAAAAATTGAAATATGCTAAAATATATTTGCTTCATAGCCACTAATTTGCTAAGTTTCATAATTTAATTTAGTTTTATGGGTTAATGTCATTAATATGTTAGATTACTCTGGCATTATGGCTCAATTTCATCCCCGACCCTGAAAAAATAACCCCCAAATACTACAGCGAAAGTTGTACGCTTATGACATATAATTTCACTTTCAAAATCACATATGAGTTTTTGATGCCATTCGATGACTCCATTTAAGAAGATTTATAATTTCAAAAAGAAGGGTGTTTTACTGAAAAAAGGCTATCTCGAAAGAGATTTATTTTTTTAATTGGGCCTTGTTTTATGAAAAACAAATACTAGCCCTGGAAAGGTCAAGAAGGGGATAGTATAATATATTTTGAGGACTTGGAAGAGTTGAATATCCCCAAAAAGGGGACTATCTTTAAGAAATGGATTCTTCTATTTTTTTCTAAGAAAAGAAAAAGAATCTTGATTCTTGACCAAAGTCAACAGGCAAGTAAGACTGACCAAAATATGTAAATGACAAAAGTGGGTCACTTAGGCATTCACTCTATGGAGGAAGCTCTTTGAACCTAATGAATTACCTTTTCAAAGCAAGTATAAGCTAGTGAAATTACACAGGACAAGAGGCATGTTTATTGTCTGTATCCTTCAAGAAAGGTTTTATACTTGAATGAAATGATGGTGTGAAATGAATGCCATGCATGTTTTAAGGATCCTATTGTAACAAGGTGAAAAGAATGTTGGGTCCCAAGAGGGATACAACCACTTCATGAAAAGAAGGGCTTGCAAGTGTGCACCTCCAAGTAATGAAAGATAAAGTTAATAATGATCTCATTGTGAAAGAGTCTCACCTAAGTGAAGTTGATGAAGGAAATAAAGTTCATAAAAGTACAAGAATGTTTTATGATGCTTGAAATAAATGAATTTACAAAGTTGAGCATGCTCACTGATTCTAAATGAGTAATTTATATTGCAAGAGTAGGCGCATGCTTGGACCAAATGTGCAATATTTTTACCATACCTTTATACCTAATTTGTGCTCAAAATAAATATGAAATTATAATTTTTATTTGATTTTATTTTGCTTTGTAGGTAATGCGATAATTCAAGAAAAAAAATGTGAAAATGGTGCAAAAGAGACCAATCCCTTAATCCATTCTCCCCTTTAGCCCAGCAGAAAAAAAGGAAAAATAAAACCAAAAAATTCCATCAGGCCCACATCACCCTCACGTGCCACTGATGCCTCCTCCCTCTTATTTTTTTCTCTCCCCTGTTTCCAATCGGAGTATCAGACCCCGATAAGCCCCGCTTCCTCCATTCCCTTTGTCTTCTTTGAACTCTAGGCCATCACCAACACGATTATCAGTATCACCCACCATCAACTCTAAGCACCATCACCATACACGCCCAAACATCATCCCCACCATCACCATACTACTCATCACCACTGAATCCTCTCTCCAGTTCCATCATCACCATCCGCAGCAGTCCAGGATTGAACGGGACAGATCGAAGAGGGAGGTCTATAAAACCAAGAAGCAGCAACAGGTTGAGGGAATTAGGGTTTTTAAGTTTTAATTCCTAGCATAGTTTAGATAATTTTAGGGTTTATTTGGGTTTATCTCAGTCGAATCTAGCCCCTGTTCTATAATTCTAGATTTGTTTTGTTGCTCCCAAAGCGATGTAATTAGTTTTAGTCTTGTTGAATATGTGATTTCAGTTTGATATTACTCAATTTAAGTTCGAATTTTGGTTTGATTTTACTGGTTTTCCCCTTCCCTGTTCACTTTTCTTTTCTTCCTCTCCTCTAGTTTTTTTATCAAAATTGATTTCTTCTATAGTTTGGTAATTGTGCAAATGACAATGATTTTCATCTTAGGTGAAAGGAATCGATGTAATTAGTTTTAGTCTTACTGAATTTGTGATTTTACTTTGAAATTGCTCAATCTGAGTTTGAATTTTGGTTTGATTTTGCCGGTTTTCCCCTTCACTATTCGTTCCTCTTTGGTTCTTTTGCTCTTGTTTTTTATCCGGGTTGATTTGTTCTGTATCGTTCATTGTGCCAAATTGACAATGATTTTCATATTGGGTGAAAGCTTGGGAGGTTATTGATGGCTTCTTGGGTCGAACTTGCCCTGCTGTGACATCTATATTTTGGCTCTATTCTTTTTCTTCTTCATGTTTTGTTTCTTTTTGTTTTGTCCTTTTGATTTGGGTGAACATCGCCGACGAGTTGCATGCGAATTTGAGGTCAACTGGAGATAAGAATAGAAATTTTGGATTAATATTTGAGTTTAGGTCTTCTAGGGGTCGAGCCGCTGAGCTCGGACACCCATCGTTTCCTTCACATCTATTGTTCTACTTCTATGTGATTTTTAGGTGTGTTTTAATTTATGTGTTTAGTTCTGGGTGCTCATGATCACTGAGAGATTCAAGAACATGGTTGAACTAGAAGATGAGGATGCCCATGCTATTCTCACTTGTTCTGTCTCCTTATATCCATTTTCCCTATGCTTTGAATGTGCTACTGTGTTTTAGCCCATTTCCTCTTTCGAATTACTAGATTAATGATTAAGATAATTTGGCAAAATTGAGTGAAGACTCTTGGTTATCTTTGTGGGCAATCTTTTCTAGAATAGACAACAATGCATTCTTAATATCTTTTGTTTTCTTGATGAATATGCCCCTTTAATTAGAGTTATCTTGTTTTTATATTGATATGCCGATGTTCATTCGAAAAAAATGTAACATGTGAAAATATATTTGGTTTATAGCACTAATTTGCTGATTTTCATAGTTTAATTCAATTTTATAGGTTAATATTACTAATGTGTCAGATTAATCTAGCATTGTGGCCCAATTTAATCTCGTTCCTTAATGAGATGACCCTCAAGTACTATGACAAACACTGTACACTTGTAATATGCAATTTCAAATTGAAAATCATGCACAACGTTTGGTGCGGTTGGCTCATATTTTGAAATATTTTTTATGTTTTTTTTTGTTTTTAGGTGAAAAGGTTCAAGATGTGCAAATCAAAGGAAAGAGGATAAGGAGGTAGCATCAAAGACGTGATATAGGTTGTTGATAGTTTAAGCTAGTGCTTATTTAGTTATTTTGCATTTCCTGTTAGACACGACCCTTGGATTCTCATGAACCAAGCAAAGGACCCATTGCTGTTATGTCGAACTTAAAATTAGTAGCTTTATGTTTAACCAACTAAATGTGTAAATTATGTATTTCAAGGAGTTGATGGATGTCACCGTAAAATATGTATTTCAAAATTCTGAATAGTAAAACAATGTGTGGTTAGTTGTTCAAAGTGTTGTTGAAAGAAGTTTGAAACTTGTCAAATAGACTTTAAAGAGTCCAATAATTATTAAAGGATTTTCTCGATCGAATTTTCCTTTCCTTTCAAGAGGAAAAGAAATGATTAATGTTTAGCCATTACGGTTTGTAAATTGGGGAACAAATTCTTTTATAAAGTCAAGTTTAATTTTTTAAAAAGTAAAAAAGAAAAGAAAATTTTTGTTGTTAACTATCTTTAAAGAGCCTTATTTCTTTTAAGAAACAATAGTAATGTCCTAAGTATTCAAATTCCGTTGCTATTATTACAAAATAAAACATGCATTTACTTCCTATCAAAATATCATTCTAGTTGGGGTGTTATAGTTGTGGTATCAGAGCGATGGTTTAGTGCACCCAAGAGCCATAGGGCAAGCAACATAGAGCATACTTAGGCATATGCATGATGAATATCTAAGGGGTTAAATGAGATATGGTGCTATAAAAAAATTATGTGTGAAATAGATGTGTGAATATAGAATATGTGCGAACATGTTGGACTAGAGTCTAACTTAGAACCTTGTTATTGATCTGGCCGTTACAGACGGCTAGAGATGTGCCCAAGTTTCCTTATGACATCCACGTGCCAACAGCAGGTGATGTCTTTGACATGTGGAGGCATTGCTCACTAGTTTTCTTTGTGGGGTTCGGGATCCTCCATTCCTGTTCCTTGAGTCTGAGACTCGAGATCACTATCTCTTAGTCTCCTTACCTAATGTTCAGCCCTGGATTGAGTTCAAGGAGTATTACTATAGTTACATTCAGACAGGGTTGCCCATAGAGCACAACCCTCATTTTGCATACGATGGTGGACCCTGGAACTATTTGGTCAATGAGGTCACTATGCGCCACTACTTAGAGCTTGGGGTTTTATGCCTGGTGATCTTCTCTGCTACTACCCAACGATAAGACCACCTATTCTATTAGCTCCTCCCCTATCTCCACCTTAAGCACCTCCTACTCCCCCTACCATGGGCTGAGGATGTTTACCCTCACCCTCTACTAGCCTAGTAGCCTTTACCACCTCCTCCAGATAGTCCATACATTGTTCACAGTGTGGAAGTCATTCAACACTTCAGACATCATTGATCTGAGTTCAGTTGACGAGGGAAGTGGGAGTGAGAATGATTGTACCTCTGATGCTAATTTTGATCTTGCTCAAAGGGATAAGAGTCACTCCTATGGTGGACCTTACTTTTGGAAGCACGGCCATGTGGTAGTGGTTATGTCGTATTGTACAGAGTAGTAGGTTGATTCTAGCTATGTTATGTTATGCTACTTCCTTTTAGTTATGTACATCTCTAGGGCATGATGGTGGGCCAGCTCCTAGATACTAATTAGAAGCCAACTTCTAGCTATTATTTTGGGTTTGGGGTAATATATTTTACCTCATCAAGGAAGGAGAGATATGTAAGCCTAGCGAGTACTGATGGTATGTAAGTGCCTTAATTTACCTATGACTGTGATAGTGAATATGAATGCAATGTCCTTTTTCTTTCTTAGGTACATTTGAATGCGCTACATTATGCCCTATTGAAATTTGTTAAGAGTGAAACAAAAAAGGGAATAAAGTATATATTTGATGGGAAGAGAAAAAAGGGGGGAAGAGAAAACTAAAGCGACGCTTTTGTTTTACAAAATGGCGAGTGAAAACTCATTTCACAACATGGGAGTCCCCCTTGAGAATGAAATACTTGTCGAGAATTTAGGGAATGTACCCATCCCTAGTCAAGAGGCTGAAAATGAAGTTGTGCATAAATAAAATGAAGTTCCAGACACATCTAAGGCTAGTGAACAAGATGTAATTAGTAACTTGGAATTTGACATGTTAAAGAAAAAGACAAACGCTATGACCGAAAAGCCTAGGACTTAAGCAAATTGGGTGGATAGAATGACTAAGAATGGGCTAAGGTTTATGAGGGTGAGATGGACCTAGTAATACTTCAAGATTGGATTAACCTGATATAGTGGCTTTATGAAATTCTAGAAGTTCTTGAGAGCAACAAGGTAAGTATTGTGTCTTTTTACTTAGTAGGATAGGCCAAAATGTGGTGGAAAACTGTGAAAGAAAATTTCAGAGACCTGAGCAACTTAGGGGAAATTTCTAGAGGAACTGAGGACTGTCTTTTACCCTGTTCACCTATAGAAGGCAAAATAAAGGGAGTTTCTACAGCTTAGATAAGGGCATATTTTGTAATAGAGTATGCAACTGAGTTCAATGAGTTATTTAGGTTTGCCTCATAGTTATTGGCATAAGAGAAGTTCAATATTATTAAGTTTGATGAAATGTATGGTTGGCACCTTACAATAAGGATTAGCTAGCAGGTCAGCTAATTCATATCTACCAATAACTACATGATAGGGCATCAAAGGTAGAAAGAGTTAAGGCTAAACTGAGGCCTTTTAACCAAGGAAATTCTAGGAGGAGATGGCAAGACAAAAGGGGCTTAGACTACCAATCTAAGAAAAAGCTTAAAAGCAAAGGGAAGGCTAAGAATGAGGCCAAGGAGAAGTGTGCAAAATGTGGATATTCAAACGACACAGCCTTTGAGTTCCATAGAGGCATAAATATATTCTATCCTTGTGGAGAAGTAGGTTGTGTGGTTGCTTTTTGCCTAAAAAGGCTCAATCAAAGTAACAGTGGACACCAAAGAGGTTGTGAGGGAGAGAAGGGGACTTGAAATCCTATTGGGCAAGTTGGGAAACCCTACATCATGAAGCACCATGATCTCACAACTACTAGCTATGTTGTTACTAGTATTATTACTTATAACCCAACCTCTTTGTATTTGTTTGATTCGAGAGCAACGCATTCATTCATTTCACCTAGAAGTGTTCCCAAATTGGGACTAGAGGCCAAGCATATACATGATGCATACCATATTAGTCTCACTGATGGACACGTGGTTACATGTGATATTGTATATGATGACTGCCGCTTAGCATTGAGTTAGGAATACTTTCCCGCTAATTTAATTCAATTTGAACTCTTTGAATTTGACATTATTTTGGTAATAGATTGGCTATCCAAGCATAGGGCTAAAATAAATTGTGATGAATGTAAGGTAACTTTGAAAGGTCCTAAGGGAGGAAAAATTCAGTTTAAGGGAGAAGGAGGAAAACTGGGATGCTCTGTGGTCATATTGAGGAGGGCAAGAAAACTTTTAAGAGGAGCATGTGAGCGGTTTTGCACTATAGCCTCGAGACTAAAGGAAGGGGGTTAAATCGTGAGGATATTCGCATGGTTAGTGAATTTTTTGATGTGTTTCCTAAGGAAATTCCCAGCTTACCCGTACAAAGAGAGAGAGATTTTGGTATTGAGCTAGTGCTAGGAGCCCAACCCATTTCTAAACCCCGTTATAGGATGGCACCAATGGAATTGAAGGAGCTGGAGGTTGAATTGGAAGACTTATTATAGAAAGCTTTTATTAGGCTAAATGTGTTACCTTGGGAAACTCTTGTGTTATTTGTGAGGAAGAAGGATGGAATCTTAAGATTATGCATTGATTAAAGAGAATTGAACAAGATTACAATAAAAAAGAAGTATTGTCTTCTAATTATTGATGATTTATTTGACCAGTTTTGAGGAGCAGGAATATTTTCAAAGATTGGCTTGAAGTTAGGATGCACCATATGAGGAGTAAGCCTGAGGATATACCAAGACCCTATTTAGTACTTGATATGGGCACTATAAGTTTGTTCTTATACCATTCGGTCTCACTAATGCACCTGCAGTTTTCAGTGATATTAGGAATTGATTTTTCAAGAAGTACTTCGATAAATTTGTAAAGGTATTCATAGATGACATTTTGGTGTATGTTAAGACAAGGGAAGACCATGTTGAGCATTTAAGGATAGTCTTACAGACTTTAAGGGAACACAAATTGTATACTAAATTCTGCAAATGTGAAATTTTGGCTAGAAGAAGTGTCCTTTTGGGTTATTTGATATCTAAGGAAGGGATTAAGGTAGATCACCAAAAGATTAAGGTTGTGTTTCAGTGACCAAGGCCAACCACTATTACTAAGGTGAGAAGTTTTCTTGGAATGATGGGTTATTACCGAGGGCTTGTGTAAGATATTTCTAAGATAGCCTCACCATTGACTAATTTGTTAAGGAAGGCCACTAGGTTTGAGTGAAGCTATAGATGTGAGAATGCTTTTCATGAATTTAAAAGAAGACTAAAAACTGCACCTGTCCTGGCTATATCATAGCCGAAAGAAGAGTTTACTATATATAGTCATGCATCTAATTATGATCTTAGGAGTGTGCTAATGAAAGATGGCAAGGTAGTGGCCTATGCCTCAAGGCAGCTCAAGCCACATGGAACGAACTATCCTATCCCTGATAACTGCAGTCATTTTTTCCCCAAAAATCTAGAGACACTACTTTTATGGAGTCCCATGCAAGACATATACTGACTATCAAAGTTTAAAATATGTCTTTACTCAAGGAGAAGCTAATTTGAGGCAAAGAAGGTGGCTAGAGCTTTTAAAGGACTGAAACGTTTAAATCCAATAAAACCTAGGGAAAGCTAATATAGTTGTTAATCCCCTAAACCGGAAAGGCCAAGCCATAATAGACTGCACCAACATGATACATTCAAAGGTTTTAAGAGACTTGTGAAGAACAGATACAGAATTGGTGTTACCCTTGCATAGTATAGTTAGCTTAGCTACGTTGGTGGTTCAACCTTCCATCATAAAGGAGATTAAACAAGCCTAAGAAGACGACCTAGAGATGTTGAGAATTAAGTAGAATATTTTGAAAGGGAAAGCCATTGGGTTTGCAATTGATGAAGGAGTGGTAAGATTTCAAAAGAGCTTATGTATGCCCCAAAACATAGAACTAAAAGAGAAGCTTTTATCTAAAGCGCATAACACAAACTACTCCTTCCACCAGGAAGAACTAAGATGCACAGGCACCTAAAGTAAAGTTTTTGGTGGAATATCATTAAGAGAGAGGGGGCACAAATTATGGACAAATGCCATACATGTCAAAAGGCAAAAGACGAGCATCAACATCCTAGTGCTGAATTGCAACACTTAAAGGTACCTACATGGAAGAGGGAGTCAATTTTTATGGATTTTATTATGGGCTTACCCCTTGCTCCTCTAAGAAAAATTTCCATTTGGGTGATTGTAGACTGACTGACTAAGTTTGCTCATTTTATACCCATCTATGATGGTTAGGGAATTAATAAACTGGCACAATTCTATGTGAGAAAATGGTGTGACTCCTTGGAATTGCAAAGGATATTATATCTGATAGAGACTCAAGATTTAAAGCTCAATTTTAGAGAGCTTTTTAAAGAGCATCTGGGATTAAGTTGGCTTTTAACAGTGTCTGCCATGCTGAGACTGAAGGTCATACCAAACAAATAAACCAAATCACAAAAGATATGCTAAGGGCATGTGCAATAGAATTTTAAGGAAAGTGGAAGGAATACTTGCTGTTGGTAGAATTTTCATACAATTATAACTATTGGGCTACTATCCAAATGGTCCCTTTTGAGGCTTTGTATGGAAGAATGTGTAGGACACCTCTTTATTAGGGGACCAGAATTCATTCTGTAAACTACTGAAAAGATCCGAATGTTGTAGAATAATATGAACGCAACTTAAAGTAGGCAGAAGTCTCATGCTGATCTTAGAAGGAAGCCCTTAGAGTTTCAGGTGTGAGACAAGGTGCTCCTTAAAGTTCCCCCCACCCGCCAAAGGAATAAAAGGTTCAATGTTAAGGCTAAGTTAACCCCGAGGTTCATAGGACCATATGAGATAACTGAGAAGATTAACCTAGTTGCCTATCAATAGCTCTGATGCTTGAATTCCAACATACACATAATCTGTTCCACGTTCCTTAGCTATGAAAGTATGTGCACGAACCCCACCACATTGTTACATAAGCTGATAGAGATTACTAAAGAGATGCAATATAAGGAAGAACCATTACATATTTTGGATAGAAGACTAAAGAAACTTAGAAATAAAGAGATTCCTTTAGTTAAAGTGATATGGACTCAACGTGGGACAACGAAAGCAACATGGAAAACTGAAGAAGAAACGAAAGACCTCTACCCTCAACTATTTAAAGGCAAAAGGCCAATCCTTAACTTTCAAGGAGGAAACATTTAGGGGCGGGAAGGGTATAATACCTTGGCCTACAGCATGCATAATTAAGATTAATTTAGTAAAGGTATTGGGTATGAATCAACGAACCAATCTAAATCATTTCAAAAAGATTATTAATTTTCGGATTGAGAGGCATCAAGGAAATGATGACGCGATTACTGGACGTTTCTTCTTGTATATTATTTGATTATAAGAAATTTTACAAAATGTTTCTAATTGTCTTTTAAAGGAATTCTAATTATTTTATAGGTTTAAGAGCTCCCAAAGCAGCTCAATGAGAGTAAGTAACGCACAAATGAATTAAGTTGACTCATTTTTAAAATATTCTCAAAAAAAAAAAATTATGATTTTTGTGAGCAAGCCCGATTCGTTCTTATCAACGAAGGCAATGTGATTACATAGATTTTATGGAGCAAATGAAACACTAACGGATTACTTTTGACCCACATAAAAGATAAGAGTTTGATGATAAATTACTATCACGTGTGGGAAAAAAAAAATACATAGAGGTAGAATGACAGGATATAGGAATTAGAGTAAGAAGAAGGATTGAAGGACATTATGGAAGTCCTTGAAGAATCGAAAATGATTTTAAAAGAAAAAAGAAAAAAAGGCGGACAGATATACATTGGGAATAGTCTAGAAAGGTTAGGAAAATCTTGGACAAAAAGGGAATTTGGAGATGAAATAAGTGCAAAAACTCATTTTGGTAAAAGGCACATCCGCAGATGGGGTTAAAATTGTCGAAAGCAAGATGTTGGATGTGACATAGATTGAGGAGTCTTGTGATTGGGTAAAGGTAGAGTAAAAGAATGATTGTTATGAAAATTCAATATTGGGAAGCATGCTAAAAGGTGCAACTTCCAAGAGACACAATGCCTGAAACACTAAACATAACATAAAGTCTCAAGCCTCAAACTTTCTTTCTGTTTCCTCCATCCTTCCCTCCCATTTTTCACTATCACCAACCATAGTTGGCCGCTGTTGCTTGTCCACCTAAGCTGCCACCAGTTGCTGGGAAACATTGCCCTCCAAGCCCTTTTCTGTGCACCCACTTGTTTCTTGGAATGTTAGCATTAAGGTATAATTTCCAACCCTTTACATCCCCTTCTAAATCCAACCCATTCTCTCCTTGGTTGGATATTGCGCATTGATGTGTTTAAAGATTAAGATTGAGTGGAATTCAAGGGAATCGGGGGAGATGATCATGTTTAGGGGTTAGCATGGGTTGATGATAAAAATACATTTCTAGAGGAGCTTATGGGTTTGTGAAATTGGATTATTCTTGATGCTCAAATTGCATGCATGTTGATTTCAGGATTAGATCTTCATGTTTAAATGAGTAAATTGTAAATAGGATTATATTGGGTCTAATCCTCATGCCAGCAAGAGGATAGAAATATGAAATCTTTAAAGGGTATGAATGGATTAAGATGTTATTAAGGTTGAATTTAGCAATCTTGATTTTATTGGCATGAAGCTGGGTTTGATTGTGTGAATATGGTAAACCTATAAGAAATTATTCTAGCTTGTAAAGGTTGGAAGAAAACCATAATGAGTAATTCCAAAGGGAGGATACACATGGACCGGTATAGTTCTTTTTATCAAATAAGATTTAACAATTAGGGATAAAGTTTAGATGACTTGATTTAAGTAGATTTATAAATTCAAAAAGAAGGGTGTTTGACTGAAAAAGGCTATAAGGTCAATTAGGACTTGTTTTATGAAAAACAAATATTATTTTTAAAAAAGATCAAGAAGGGGATGTTATAATATATTTTGAGGATTTCAACGAGTTGAATATCCCTAAAAGGGGGCTATTTTTAAGAAATGGATTATTTCAATTTTTCTAAGAAAATGGAAAGAATCTTGATTCTTGACTAAAGTCAATGGGCTTGTAAGACTCACCAAAATATGCAAATCAATGTAGGACAATGCATCCAAGAGAGTTACTTAAATCCAAATCAAGATCATGGTGCTAATCAAGCTAAGGAAGATCAAGGAAAGCAAGTAATGACACAACTGATTCACCCCTTGTTCTCCTGTTCCAATCTAGAACTGAGCATGGTTTTAGGTGGCATGATTCTTGGAGTTTCCAAGACATCATATGGCAATTCCTACTGTATTAGACTTGACTAAGATGTCTCGTTTCATTGAGAAAACTTAATTTTTGGCCTAAGTCTTAAGCATTTTGCTGCATTAATCCAAAACAGTGAAGGTATACTGTAAAGATTCCAGTCTGCCTATATTGAAAGATTAGGTGGGATCGCCACCTAAAACCTGATTTAGGGCTAGAATTGTTTCTCAAGATGATAGCTAACATTCTAAAGTATCAATATATGAAGATAAATCCAAATTATGACACGTTCTTCATGGGGGATTCAGCTGCATTTCACCAACCATTGCAGTTTGAGCTCATTTCAGACCCGGTTTGAGTTTCTAGATGGTTCTCTCACCTAAACTTGATTTAGAACTGATATCTCTATTTGAGATGTGTAGTAACATCCTAATGAACCAAGCCATGCATTAAAATCAATTCTAAGTTAGGTGTAGCTTGGAGAACCAACTTGATGATTTTCAGTGCTAATCTGGGTTCATTAGGCCTAAATAACATGTTTTGACTTTGCTAAGTTATTCAATAATGGGGAGGTTTTGGTGACCTTCCTCCATAGTCCCTTGGCTGCTCGGATGTTTGGGAGCATCATCATAACCACTTTTGTAGCTTTGGAAATCCACTTGGTAAATTGGCCTGAAATGTGACAACCACTTACTCCCGGATTGGATAGCTGCAAAGTGGTAGCCTGTAGCCTTCCTTTCTCCCCCCATGTGCAAGTGGCTTATTTAGACTTAATTAATCATATTCAAGATTGAGTTTAATCTAAACAGAATGTATTAGCCAGGCTCTAGCTTAGGCTAAGCTTATTTTGCGTTTTCAGTTTAGTTAAACTGGACTAAGGTTGCTAAGGAGCTAGCCAACTTGCTTGTTAGCTTAGGAATGTGTATATACTCTTTGTTAACTACTTTTTTGAGGGAAAATCCATAAATGAAAGCTCAGCTTCGTGTTATTATGTAAAACTCTTTAAAATCTCAATTTATGAATCTGATTTGGTTGCTAAACTTGAGTAATTTCCTTTCATGTGAAGTTGGTGTGGATTCTTGATTTAGCTTGGGTGGTGGCATTGCTTTTTTCCCATTTATATCTTCTGTTTTCATTCAACTTTATTGTTGAATCAAAACCAAGCTTGAACCAGATTGCAAACAAATCATATTGCTTGAGTTTATTCAAAGCTCATGCATCAAAGTGGTATCAGAGCTCAACCTAGTGAGCTTCACTTACTATTTTATTGTTTTGTAATCATCCCCTATTTTAAAACCATGTTTCCGGTAGCTACAAAGCACCTTACATAGCCTAAACACACACCAAGCCACAAAAGAACCTTGAACACGTCAAACAACCTTTACTAGATTCCAATCCATATCCGGCTAGGAGGAAAGTAATACCTCACAACCTAAAGTCCCTAGAGGACATAGTCTTGAGCAAGACCATGAGTTGGGTAGGGGAAATGCCATACACCAACTATAACAAAACTTTAAGACATTATCCGCATAAGATGCCACCATTTCTAGTAGGTTAGAGAAGACTTAGCTAACTTGAGACCTTACTCTAGAGGAGGATGGAGAAGAGATCGTGACTCTTAAAGGGGTGATTCCCCTTCCACTCAGTCATCTTCATCCCAAGATGATGATTCTTTAAGGACAAGATGGAGACTTTCTAGATAACTCATCAATGATTTGACGGACATGAAATTTAACCCTCTTAAATTTGATGGAAACATAAACCTGGACCTATTCCTTGAGTGGGTTCAAGCTTTGTAGAGATTCTTTGAAATCAAAGAATACTCTTAAGAGAAAGCTTTTAAAATTACGATCTGTAAAGTGAAAAAGTATGCCTTTCTATGGTATGAAAACACCAAAAGGTAGAGGAACAAGAAAGGCAAGTCTTGGATCAGGACTTGGTCCAAACTGAAGAAATGTATGCATAAGAGGTTTCTACCTGACAATTACAAGCATGATCTTTACCTTAAGGTCACCTCATTCAGACAGGGATGCATGAGTGTTAAAGAGTACATATGGAAGTTTGAGCAACTCCAAATTAGAAGTGGCTTGGAGGAAGAAACTGAGCATACAATGGCTAGGTTTCTAAGGGGGCTTGATCCTAACTTTGCTAAAAAGGTTGAATTACAGCCTTATTGATCATTTGAGGAAATGTGTAAGTTGCCTATAAAAGTTGAAGAACATTCCAACAACAAGAGATCATTCTCTGGTTCTTACTCATGACGAAGCACACAAGCTAAGCCCTATATTCAATCTAAGGTCAAATTTGTTCCAATAGAAGATAGGAGCAAAGACAAGGGTAAGAGCATTGTCAAAGAGTTTCCTAAAAAACTTGATGGCAAAGGTGTTTCAAACACCAAGGGTATGGTCATTTTTGAGCTAACTGTCTCAACAAAAGAGCACTTACCATTAGAGATATTGAAGAGACCAACTAGATTCACTTAGAAACAAATGATGAAGATAAGGAATTGGAGGAACAAGCTATTGTGCTATCTCCCGATGTAGGAGAGATGCTTGTACTGAGAAGAATTTTGCGTACCACCAAAGGTCCCCAAGAGAAGAACTAGAGAGAACATATCTTTCACTCACAGTGTACCATCCAAGGCAAGGTGTATAGCTTGATCATTGATGGGGGTAGTTATACCAATGTGGTTTTCGTCCATTGATTGGCAAACTAAGACCACCTATTGTTCAACACCCATGGCCCTATTCACTTTAATGGCCTAAAAAGGGAGGTATACGTGACTAAACAAGTCTTGATTTCTTATTCTATAAGTAACTTTAAGGATCAAATGCTATGTGATGTTTTACCAATGAATGCATGTCATATGTTGTTTGGTTGGGTTGCTAGTTTGACCAATACCTACTCCTTTAAAGTCGAAGGTCGTAGCTATACTTTGGCCCCCTTGTCCCCAAGTCAACTACAGCCTAGTATTAGGTTAAATAGTGAGGGAAACACAAGTGAGAAAGCCCTTTTTCTAGGTTAAACATGGGTTGAGAGCTCCATAAGCAATGGTGAGATTGTTTATGCCTTACTTTTATTAGAAAAAAGGAGAGGAGAGACACCTTTACTTCCTTTGGCTCAACCTCTTATTCAAGAGTTTGAGGATGTTTTCCCTACTGATTTTCCCCCAGGTTTTCCTCTACTTAGAGGCATTGAACACCAAATTGACCTATTGTGTAGAGCTACCTTACCCAACAAACCAGCCTATAGGTGTAACCCCACTTAAACCAAGGAACTTCATAGATTAGTTCAAGAACTTATAGATAGGGAATACATTAGGGGAATCATGAGCCCGTGTTCTGTCTTGACTTTCCTTGTTCTAAAAAAGGATGGAACCATGAGGATGTGTGGATAGTCGTGCTATTAACAACATTGTAATCAAGTATAGGTACCTCATTTCTAGATCTGATGATATGCTAGGTGAGTTATATGGCTTTAAGGTGTTTTCTAGAATTGACCTAAGGAGTGTATACCATCTGATTAGGATGAGAGATGGAGATGAGCGGAAAATAGCCTTTAAGACAAAGCAAGGATTGTATAAATGGCTTGTCATGCCGTTTGGTTTGTCTAATGCCCCTATTACTTTCATGAGATTGATGAATAAGGTCCTTAAACCCTTCATTGTCACTTTGTTGTGGCATATTTTGATGATATTTTGATTTACAGTCGGAATGAAAGAGACCACAAGGAGCATTTGAGACAAATATTTGAGGTTCTGAGAGGGTAGGAACTCTATGCGAAGATAGAAAAGTGTGAATATTTCACTCCACAACTTAATTTCCTTGGTTTTGTGGTTTTAGCCAAAGGTATTTAGGTTGATCAAAGTAAGATTAAGACAATCCAAACCTGGCCTCATCCCAAGACAATCATGGAGGTGAGGAGTTTTCATGGTTTGGCCTCTTTCGACAAGAGGTTCATTAGAGATTTCAGCTGCATGGCTCCCATTACTGAGTGTATGAAGAAATGACGTTTTAAGTGGTCCAACGCCGCCTATAAAGCCTTTGAAGATATCAAAAAGAAGCTATGCCAAGCACTTGTCTTGGCCCTTCCAAATTTTAAAGACTTATTTGAGCTTGAATGTGTTGTAAGTGGAGTTAGGATGGGAGCTATCTTAACCCAATCTAAGAAGCCTATTACCTACTTCAATGAGAAACTCAACGCTTCTACGTGCAACTATATCTCTTATGACACGGAATTCTATGCTATTGTGAGTGCTTTAAATCATTGCCTGGACTTTTTGTGTTGTACTCAGACCATTAGGTACTCAAATATATCAATGGTCAGCACAAGTTGAATCCAAGACATGTAAAATGGGTGGAGTTTCCTCAATCATTAAACTTTACTTGTAAACACAAGAGTGTAAAAAAGAATGTGGTTGTAGATGCTTTTCCCCAAAGGTATACTTTACTTTATGTTTTGGAAGCAAAGGTACTTGGATTTCATTCAATCCAAGAGATTTATAAAGAGCATCCAGATTTCCAACTCTTGATCAAGGAAGTTCTAAAAAATAGCCCCTATACCATCCATGAAGGCTATATATTTAGAAACAACAAGCTTTGCATTCCTAAGTTCTCTTTAAGAAAGCTATTAGTTCGAGAGGCTCATGGTGGTGCTTTAGCTGGCATTTTAGCCTAAATAAGACTATTGATATTTAGAAAGAGCAATTTCTATTGGCCTATGATGGGAGGATATGTTCAAAAGATCATTTCAGCTTGCTCCATTTGCCATAAAGCCAAAAGTCAATTCGACTAAGGCTTATACACCCCACTGCATGTACCCTTAAGGGCTTGGGATCATGTGAGTATGGATTTTATTATAGCTCTCCCTAGGACTCAGAGAGGGAACGATGTAATTATGGCTGTTGTGGATACATTTTCTAAGATAGCTTACTTTGTTTCATGCTGCAAAACTGATGATACAAGCTACATTGTTGAGATCTACTTCAAAGAGATGATTAGGCTCTATGATGTGCCTAAATCCATTGTATCTGACTGAGACTCCAAGTTTCTATCCCACGTTTGGAGAAGTTTGTGGAAGTTATTATGCACTAAACTGTTGTTTAGTACAACCTATTATCCCCAAACTAATGGCCAAACATAGGTACCAATGGAACTCTTAAGACCTTGCTTATGAGTTTGGTGAGCAAAAGTTTGAAAGATTTGGATTTGAAGCTACCCCACGTTGAGTTTTCTTACAATAGGGTTCCATCTAATGCTGCAAAACACTCCCTTTGAGTGTGTGTATGGGGTAAACCCCCTTGATCCTCTCAACTTGATGCCCCAACCAAGTGAGTCAAGGGTCAGTTATGATGTTATGCTAAGAGCCAAAGAGATCAAGAAGTTGCATAAGCAAGTGACGAATCATATTAAGAAAGCCAATGCAGTTTATAAGGCAAGGGAAAACAAGCATAGAAAGCAAATAGAGTTCGACCTAGGAGATCTAGTATGGTTACAACTCAAGAAGGAGAGGTTCCCATGTAGAAGAAAGAACAAGCTTATGGCTAGAGGGGATAGGCCATTCTAGATCATTGAAAGAGTGAGACATAATGCATAAAAGCTACAGCTCCCTAGTGATATGGATTTTTTAGCCACTTAACATTGGTGACTTAAGTACTTATATAGAGGACCATTTTGAAGACCCTTCGGATTTGAGGTTAAATCCTCTTGAAGAAGGGAGGGTTGATATAGGCAAGGCATCTAAGAGAGTTCTCTAAATCCAAATCAAGATCATAGTGCTAATAAAGCCAAGGAAGATAAAGGAAAGCAAGCAACAACACAACTGATCCACCCTTTATTCTCATATTCTAATCTAGAACTCAGCATGGTTTTCGATAGTATGATTCTTGGAGTTCTGAAGATATCCTATGGGCAACTCCTACTTTGTTGGACTCCCTAATATGTCTAGTTTCACTGAGTAAACTCAATTTCGGCCTAAGTCTTCGGATTTTGCTACATTGGTCCAAAACAGTGAAGGTATACTGTGAAGATTCTAATCTGCCCATATTGAAAGATTAGGTGAGATCACCACCTAAAATCTAATTTAGGGCTAGAATTGTTACTCACAATGATAGCCAACATCCTAATGTATCAAGCCATGAAGAGAAATACAAATCATGATAAGTTCTTCATGGTGATTCACCTGGATTTTGCCAACCGTTACAGTTTGAGCTTATTTCTGACTCGGCTTGAGTTTCTAGATGGTTCTCTCACCTAAACCTAATTTAGAACTAATTTCCCTAGTTGGGATGCTTATTAACATCCTAAGGAACCAACCCATGCATTAAAATCAATTCTAAGTTAGGTGTAGCTTGGACAACCAACTTGATCATTTTTAGCGCTAATGCGGGTTCATTAGGCCTAAACAAGATGTTTTGACTTTGTCAAGTTATTCCTTAATAGAGAGGGTTTGGTGACCTACCTACCTGCTCCCTTGGCTGCTTGGACATTCAGGAACATCATCGTAACAACGTTTGCAGCTTTAGAGATCTAATTGGCTAATTGGCTTGAAATGTGACAACAACTTACTTTCGCATTGGATAGCCAGAAAGTGACAGCCTGCATCCCACCTTTTCTCTCTCCCCATGTGCAAGTGGCTTATTTAGAGTTGATTAATTGTGTTCAAGCTAGAGTTTACTCTAAACAGAATGTATTAGCTAGACTCACACTTGAAATTAGCTTAGGCTAAGCTTATTTTGGATTTTCAGTTTAGTTAAGCTAGATTGAGCTAGTTTACTTTCTTGTTAGCTTAGGGATGTTTATATAAGCTTGTTTGGCTACTTATTTAAGGGAAAATCCATGAACAAAGGCTCAGCTTCGTGTTTTTATACAAAACCCTCTAAAATCTCATTTTGTCAATCTGATTTGTTTGCTAAACTTAAGTGGTTTGCTTTATCCTGAACTTGGTGCCTAGCCTTTATAGTTTGGAGGGTGGATTCTTGATTTAGCTTTGGTAGTGATGTTGCCTTTATCCCATTCATATCCTCTATTTTGATTCAAAACTCCATCGCTAAATCAAAACCAAGCTTGGACCAGATTGCAAGCATATCGCATTGCTTGTGTTTATTCAAAGCACACACATCACAAATGACATAGCCAATCGCTTGGGAATTCACTCCACGGAGGAAGCTCTTGGAGCCTAACAAATTGGCTTTCCAAAGCAAGTATAAGTTAGAGAAATTAAATGGGACAAGAGATACGTCTGTTGTCTGTATCCTTCAAGTAAGGTTTCATACTTGAATAAAATGATGATTTGAAATGAATGTGATGCATGTTTTAATGGGGGATCCTATTGTAACAATGTGAAAAGATTTTGGACGACCCAAGAGGGATACATCTGCTTAATGAAAAAAAGGGTCTGAGAGTATGCACATCCAATTAATGAAAGATAAAGTTAATGAAGATCTTATTGTGAAAGAGGATCCCACCTGAATGAACTTCATGAAAGAAAGAAAGTTCATGGAAGTATAAAAATGCTTTATGATGATTGAAATAGAATGAATTCATAAAGTCAAGCGTGCTCACTAATTCTAAAGGGGGTAATTTTACATTATGGGTAGGCTTACTGGGTTGTGGGCTCATATTCTGAAGTATTTTTATGTTTAAGAGGTGGCAAATCAAAGTAAAGACTATAAGGAGGCCGCTTCGAAGATGTGATATATGATGCTAACTATTTAAGCATGTGCTTAATTAGTTATTTTGCATTTTCCAAGTTAGACATGATTCTTGGATGCTCTTGAACCAAGCAAGGGCTCATTATTGGTATGTCAAACTTAAAAGTAGTGACCAACTAAATGTGCAAACTATGTATTTCAAGCATTTGACGCTGATGGATATTACCATAAAGTATGTATTTCAAAATTGTGACTGGTAAAACAATGTGTAGTTAGTTACTCATAGTATTGTGACTTATCAAACAGATTTTAAAGAGTCCAAGAATTATTAAAGGATTTTCATGATCGAAATTTTCTGTCCTTTCATGGGGAAAAGAAAGGATTAAAGTTTAGTAGTGAAGGTTTGCAAATTCAGAAACAAATTCTTTTATAATGTGAAGTTATTTTTTTTTTAAAAGGAAAAAAAAGGTTTGTTGTAAACAATCTTTAAAGAGCCTTGTTTCTTTTAAGAAACAGTGACACTGTCCAAACTAATCAAATTCTACAACTATTATTATAAAATAAAACATGCCTTTATTTCTTAATTAAAGGATCATTTTAGTTGGGGCGTTATAGAGACAACTAAAATGCTTATTTGTAAACTAACAAGGTGCTCATCTATTTACCCTATAAATGCTCATCAATGTACAACCCGAAAAGTTTAGCTATAAATAAGAAAAATGCATATCAACATCCACCAATGAACTATAATATTAGCAACTAAAATGCTCATCTCAAATAACCAAAATGCTTATGCAAACACCTAATAGATGCTTATCAAGACCTACAAATTCATTCCAATGTTAATCATGAAACTAAACAAATATTTATGAGGGACCAAACGAATGTTTATCTATATACCTTTAAGTTTTATCTCAACCAAAATCACTTGAACTGGAAATATAAATTGATCAATTAGGGGTCTATATAACTAAAATAGTAGAATAAGATCGAAGATCGTAGGACTTTAAAATGTATTAAAAATCATAAAAATTATTTTTGACGAAGACTACTTTTTTTTAAGAAACATTCATAAAAATTCAATTCAATAATATTTTACAAAACATTTTAGAAAAATATATACTATTGTGATATTTTCTCAAATTTGATTATATATGAGTACATTATAAAATCTAGGTACATTAGAAAATCCAGTGTCATCATAAATTGATATGTATGACTTTATAATTGCATTATGACCCTACTATGTGTAATTTGAATTATATCAATCTTAATAATTACAAATTTTAGTGCGAATGGGATCAATGGAAGATTTTATGGATAACAAAAGCCTAAGGTCGAATGTAATACCAGTTACAAAGTATTCTAATGGCAAAAAAAGGAAAAACCACAACACAGAAAAAAAGCCTAAAAATATCTAAGAATAAAAATTAGTAGACAATGACAAAATAATGAACTAGCTACAAAATTGAACAAATAAAAAAATGAAAATAAAAAACAACATTGAACAAAAGAAAAACTAAAAAAATCACAAAATATGAGGGATCCCCACAAATAAAAAGAAGCCAAACGAAATAACATCTTAGGTTCGAAGTGATGACCTTGGAGACAAATATCATTACTTTGCAACATAGCTAGCAAAGCGCTACACTGGGCCAACAATTGCCGCGAAATTTTGCTTAAACAGTGATGATATATGTTTTTCTAGCAAGACACCTCTTAAGTTTCTTGTTTTGATCAAAATTAACATGTTAAATGATTTGAGTTAACAAATTTTTCAGTAGTTACAGTTAATTGTGAATTTTAAAGCCCTAAAATTCATTGATTATACTAACAAATATAATGACACCCTAACCAGATCAACCTTATCTGGAAAGGTGTAGTGTATGTGTAATTTTTTAATTGTGAAAACATATGGATAAAAAGATAATTTTACAAAATTTATAAGTTGTAACACCATTCTACTATTCGATCATACCATTTTAAAAAAGTTTTAGTCCATGATAATATAACTTTTAAGTTCAAAAAATACACGTAGGAGGTGTTTTGTAGCAAGACATTTATTATTTTCCTTACATTAAAAAAATTAGGCCCACTGGATTGCATAAGTATGCCTAAAATCGAAAATGAAAAGTAGACCTGCCTATTAGCATAAACCTAATCACTTCAACAAATCTAACAAAAATTTTTCGTAATTTCTACAACATGGGATGTCAAATGATGTCAATAGACCTATGTAGCATCGTAAATCCAAACGCATGATAAAATTTTACAAAATAAGCACAATTACAAAGTGTGAATGTTACCTTCACATGACATTCAAAATATGTCATTTAAATATCATTCCTCTAAAATAAAAGAGGGAGTCCAGGGAAAGCGCTTACAAAAATCCTCCGCCAATTTTCCTTATTGCTTACTTCATGCTTTGTGTCATTGCCACATAGAGAGATGAAGAAAAAATTCTCAACTTTCAAGCTAGGCCGACTTTCTTTCTTCCTTCCTCCTTTGTTTCTGCAAATTTCCCAGGCCTTGTCTAATGTTCTAGCATTTTTCTAATTGTATCTCACTCACTCACTCTCTCTCTCTCTCTCAATTTTTGTTGATCTTATGAAGCTTTTTTTTCGCTTCTATAGTCTTTCCTTGTCTTCTGTTTTTTTTTTTTTTTTTTTTTTTTATTTGAAATATCTCCTTCACCATTTTTTTTTCAGCTGGAAAAATTTATCTCAGAGAAAATTACTGTAAATAAGAGTACTACAAGTTGTCATTTAATTTGATCTAACTATTCAAATTTAATTAATAGATCGAATAAAAAGTAACCAGACTTTGATTTTAATAAATTTGGGTTTCTAATCATAAAGTTTGTAATTCGAATTAAGTACAAATACAAAATTTTGATAGAGGATTTTCCAATCATAATGTCGATGATTTAAATATGAACCACAATAAGGTTAGAAGGTTATAAAATTAAATTTTTTTAAAGAACAAATCTATTAATGGTAGATAAAATATTGGCTAGACATGAACATAAATTTAAGTTACTCTTTGATTTTGGTAATATATGCTATAGCTATAAAAAGACGAACTTAATATAAGCTTAATATAAACTCAATTATCAATAAAAGACGATATCATTGGTGCAAGTTAATACATGTAAAGTTACAACAAGTTTTTATCAATCCAATTTGTTGGTACTCGAAACCAGTTGGTCACTTACCTATGTAATTCTTTGTTTTTTTGGAAGGCAAATGTATTACATTACCAAAAAAATAAGCATGAAGTACAAGCCAAGTTCAAAGACACAAACTTGACTAGAACCTAGGTAGACCTGCTGCCTTCTGTTATCCCATCTCTCAATTACATGAGTCCTAGGTATCATAGTCTCTCTAGGAGTGAGTTCTTGATCCCCTGCTTCTTACTATTCTATCATCTACAGTCTATTGTAAACTAAATGTCCCTTGGGAGCTGATTAGTTATAGTTTTAGTTTTGTCGAGCAGTCTATGATTCCTTTCTTGGCAGATACAGTAAACTATGGCAGCAAGCCAAGTTTTAGAAACTACTCTCATCTTTCCAGAGCAGTTCCTTGTGGTAAAAAGACCATGACTTCCACCCTTGCAAGTCATGTGGGAAATGCATACCCAGCCACACACAACATTTTCCCCAAAGCTCTTTAGGGAAGCAGCAATTGAAAACAAGATGTTTATTTCAGTTCCTCTTCACAAAGCACACAAGTTAGATCTCCCATACCCAACCCCATCTTTTCCATTATGTCCTTTGTGCTAATTTTCATATGTAGAGCCAACCAGATGGCAAGATTGTCTTGAAGCAGAAAGTGTAGGCCATAATAGGCGAGTTTTCAGCCATTTAATCCCAGCTGTCATGCCTAGATAGGTATTTTTGATCTTATATCCTTCCTGTTGATTATGAATCCATTGCTTCGACTTTGAGCTATTATTAGATAGTTTTTTTTACCCCCAATGCTGCTTGGTCAGGACTCTTGTATTCCCAAAAATCCCCCTTCTTGATATAATAAGCTTGAATCCATTTGATCCAAAGGGCTTCCTTTTGAGCGCTAATGCCCGCAATAGTTTTCCAATGGCTGCTACTTTCTAAGCTTTCATATTAAATTGTCCTAGCCCCCCTTGTTGCTTTACTGTAAAAACTGCTTCCTAGGTAGCAAGTGCTTTCCTAATACTGGTGCCTTTTCCAGTCCATGAAAAGACTCTACATACCCTTCAATCTCCTTTAACACCTTTTTGTGGGAAGATGAACAATTGTCCCCAAAAGGTCTGCACAAATGTGATAATAGCTTCTAAAAGTTGCAGTCTGCCTGCATATGAGAGAAATAGGTTGGTCCAGTTTTGCATCCTTGGTGTTATTTGCAGTTTTCTACCAGATAAAGGGACAGCAAGATACCTTACAGGCAATAGGCCTCTTTTCACCTTTGTAGCATCAAGGACAATGAGCTGGTCCTTCTAAACTAGCCCACTAAAAAATACTTTAGGCTTATCCGAATTTGCAACCGTGCCAATCCCTCATGAAAAATCTTTAAACCCTTCAAACAAGAGCTTGATGGAAAGATAAACTCCCCTAGCAGAAAGGAGGAGATCATCTACAAAGATAACGTGACTAAGATTGAACTTCTCACTTCTAGGATGAAAATTGAAGTTTGGGTCCTCTTTCGGTGTTTGCAGTCTTCTTGACGTATACATCACTATTGTAAACAAATATGTAGACAAAGGATCCACTTGTCTACGTCTTTTCTTTGCAGCAAAAGGTCCCAGTAGCTTACCATTGTACAGTATATGTGATTATGTTGATGCCTGTATCGATCCACTTCATAAAATTTGTAGGGAAACCCACAGCAAGCATCATATATTTAATGAAGGGTAATTCAACTGAGTCATATGCTTTCCTTATCTCGACCTTGAAAATACATCTATGTGAGATACCTTTTCTCTTATAATGTTTAATGGCCAATATGATATTGTCCTAATCAGCCTATCTGTAACAAATGTCGACTGGCTATTACTGATGATGTGGTGGAGCACCGTTTTGAGCCTATATGCTAGCATCTTAGACACAATTTCATAAACCATTGAGCAGCAAGCTATTGTCTATACTCACTGTCTTTGGCTGCTTCACTTTGGGCACCAGGGTAATATATAGATTATAGAGCAGTTTATGGCTTTCAGCATCTTCCCTTGTATGACAGAAGTCTTGAACTACCTTCCTAATATCCACTCCGATAACATGCTAAGTTTTTTTGAAAAAATATGCTGAGTATCCATCAATCCTAGGAGCCTTCTCATCCCCCATGTCCCAAAGTGCTCTTTTAATTTCACTAGTAGTACGAATTGAACATATATCCTTTTGCTGCTGCAGGGTTATCCTTACACCAGATCTCACCATATTATTGTCAATCATAGGCAACTCTACCTGAGCTGTTCCCATCATGTTGATAAAAAATCTAACATCTTTTTGGCAGTAACCTGATGCTGTGAAATGTTACCTTATTGTTCTCAGTGGATGTAATATTGATTCTAACTCTTTTAGCTTTTCTGCTAGCATGAAAGAACTTAGAATTAGAGTTCCCAACTTGAACCCATTTAATTCAAGATTTTTGCTTAAGCACTTTCTCCTCAATAGTAAGCCATCTATTCAACTCTCCCATCAGCTCATGTTCATTCATATTTATCTCATGATTAAAGTGATCATGTTCCAGCAGCTCTTATAATGGGCCACTCTAGCGAGAGTTGGAGACTCTAGAGAGAGAAAGATAACACATTTCTATTCATCTGTCTTCTTTACCCAGCCATGACCACCAAAAAATGCAAGAAGCCTCCTGATTATAGTTTTGCCTTCATTAGCCTCTTCCCTTCAGCCTTTTCTTCTCGCCTCGCCTCACATTCCATTTGTATACTCACTGGTCCTTCTCTAGCGGTGCTCAATTGGGTCCTTAGTTACTTTAGGTCTGTTCAAATTATCGGCCTCTTTGCTGATGATAAATTGGGACAGGTGGCCATGGTTTCTTCACTCCAACACGCTACCCTCACCAGATCTGCCCTGGGTCACTGCTCATGGACGTTCCGGGTGCGTTACTGGGTTTGAGGCACTGCGGCCCTTGGTCCATGATGATTACTTTGAATTAGAGACCTTATAGTCTTTTGCTTCATCGTATAATTTGGTTATATTGGTGGAATAGTCTAGTGCAAGTGGATGGAGACACTCTGCTTGCTTTTTTCGTAGTTTCACAGGATAACTGTGTTCGGGTCAATTATGCATTGCTAATTAAGGGCATCTTGTTTCGGTGTTACACTGAGCCATCCATTATTATATTATGAAAATCATTGCTTGGAATGTCCAAGGTGTGAAAAAACCACAAATACGCGAGGAAGTTCGTTATATTATTCGTTCCTATTGTTCAAATATGTTGTTTCTTGTTGAGACGATGGTGGCAGAAAGTACAACCTTACGTCTCATCTCCCATTTTGGTTTTGATCATTATGATTTTGTAAATCCAGTTAATCATTCTGGTGGCATGTGGGTTCTATTGAATAATAATAATATTCTTGCTACTGTCGTACTCAAAGAACAATGCTTTATACATATGCTAGTACATGATATACAAACGCACCAAATGGTCACCATTTTTAGTGTTTTTGCCCCCACAAAAGCATCGAAAACCCCATATTTTGGAATCATCTCTCTGAATTAAATACAGTTATTGATACACCATGGTGTCTATTAGGCGATTTTAATGAATTACAAGATCCTATGGATAAAGGGGGGGCACCAATTTCCCCCACACAATGCATTAAACTTCCTCTTTTCTTAAATAAGATTAATGCGACTAGTCTTCCTGTTTTTGGATTATCATTTACCTGAAAATCCAGGGCTCGAGGACAGCTTATCTACGAGAAACTCGATCGGGCTATTGACCGATATCATTGGCATAATCTTTATCCTGCTTCAAATATCACTCATGGCCCATTTATTTGTTCTGATCACTGTTTTTTGTTATTTAAGACCCAAGGACCTACCCCAGTCCATAAACAACCCCCTTCCGATTCCAACCAGGTTGGACCCAATATGAACAAGTCCATTCTATTGTCAAACAACAATGGCAGCATGCAGTCTTTGGTTCACTTATGTTTCGTGTCGCGCAACGATTTAAATTCATCAAACGGAATCTCAAAACATGGCGAACCAGCTCTGGAGATAATTTTAAGACCCAGGTTGACAAAAATACGGCCAAAATAAGCCATGTGGAGAATCTTCTCATAAATAATCTTGATAATTACTGACTTAATCACTAGCATAACCAATTGATTAAACAAAGAGAAAAACTTATGCTTTTTACCCAGAAATACTAGGGCCGCTTAGCTCGGAAGCAATGGCTCACTGCTGGGTTTTAGAACTCACGATTTTTTCACCAAACAGCCACAGCTAGAAAGCGGCATATGTATATTTCGCGCATCAAAAATGAGGTTGGTAATTGGATTAAAGACATCGAACTAATCAAAGATAAACTTGTTCTTAATTTTTCACAATGATTTACGTCAGGACATTGATAGCTGACGAATTTAGAGCCCATTAACACGTTGCATAGAGTCACCTCTACCAAAAATTTAGATCTCATCAAACCCATTACGGAAGAGGAAATTCAGCAGGCCATCTTTCAGATGAACCCATATAAGGCCCCAGGGGCTAACGGGTTTGGTGCTTTTTTTCAAAAATATTGGAACCTCTTAAAAGATCATATGTTTTTAGCTATCCAAGATTTCTTTCACTCTAGTAAAATATTCAAAGAATTTAATCATACGTTCATTGCTCTTATACCAAAAGTTGTCACCCCGGAAACATCATCTCAGTTCCGACCTATCAGTTTATGTAATACTATTTATAAGGTCATTGCCAAGATTCTGGTCAATCGGCTACATCCTATCCTAGAGCACCAAATCTAACCGACACAGAGCGCTTTTGTTCCCCATCGGGCGATCCATGATAACATTTTGTTAGCCCATGAAGTTATTAATAAGTTCCACCATCTTAAAGGAAAAAAGGGTTATGTTGCGCTTAAACTAGATATGGGAAAGGCCTATGACCGAATTAAATGAGATTTTTTGCGACATTGCTTACAGAGTATGGGCTTCCACCCTATCTGGGTTAATTAGATTCACGAATGTGTTACTACGGTTTCCTATTCTCTCATTATTAATAATAAAACATGTGGTTTCTTTAAGCCTACTCGAGGGTTATAGCAAGGGGATCCCTTGTCGCCATATTTATTTATCCTCTGTATGGACATACTAGCTCAACAGCTTTATTGCCAAGCATTATAACCAAAATCTGGTATTGGATTCAAAATTGCCCCCCCATGCAGAGAAAATACCTTGTCTGCTTTTTGCCGATGAGAGTCTTCTTTTTTGTAAAGCTTCCTCCCAAGCTGCTTTTAAACTTAAACATATATTAGATACCTTTTCTCAATAGTCTAGACAATTAATTAATTTTCATAAATCTAGTCTTGTATTCTCTAAGAACTTATCCCAGGTACCGAAGAACCATGTGGCGGGTATATATGACGTCCCACACAGCTCTTCTCTTGGAAAGTATCTGGGATGTTCAGTTTTTCAAGAACGCCCCAAGGGAGACTCATTTCAAGAGCTTATTAGCAAAGCGAAAAAGAAATTAACAAGCTAGAAAGCAACAGCGCTGTCTGAAGATGGGCGAGCAGTACTTATTCAGTCTAATCTTGAAGCATTATCTACACACACTATGCAGTGTTTTCAGCTCCCCACATCGATCACCCACAAATTGGACCAAGTTAATCGGAATATTTTTGGGAAAAAAATCTAATACTGAAAAGGGCTTTCCACTTGTGGCTTAGGACAAAGTTTGTAAACTAAAAAAGTTTGGTGGGTTGGGCTGACGGAAAACTAGGGCAGTTAATATTGTTTTTCTAGCTAAACTTTCTTAGAAATTTCTTACACAACCGAAAAATTTTTGGGTTCAACAAATACGCGCCAAATATGGCCCCCCTATCAGTTTTTTCAAATGGGACATAAACAATATCACTCTTCAGTCTTGAAGTGTTTGCTTCGGCATCGGCACTTCATTGCACAAGGGATGCGATGGCAATTAGGTAACGGCCACAAGATCAATTTCTAGACACATGCTTGGTGCCATGAATCTTGTCTGGTAGGATTACTACATATGGACAACCCCCGCGTACGGGATCCTATGCTTAAGGTCAGTGCTTTTGTTTGGCATGAGAAGACATGGGATACAGAGAAGCTTTCACAAGTCTTACCTGCATTTCTCCCAGTTGTTCTTGCTATTCCCATTCCGTTAGCTAATGTTGAGGATACCTTTTGTTGGGGCCTTATAGGAAGTGGTGATTTCTCAGTTAAGTCAGCCACTTGGAAGGCCCAACGTACTTTTGAACATGCTTTGTCCCTGTGGAAGTTTAATTGGATATGGAAGTTGGATATACTACCCAAAATTCAAAATTTCCTTTGGCAACTATGTCACAATGTGCTCCCCTCTAGAGGCACCTTATTGCGAAGGGGATTACCCATCGATCCTATTTGTCCTACGTGCCCATCTTAAATTGAGGATACTGAATACCTATTTGCGAATTGCCCATTTACCGCTCGTGTGTGGGAATTGGCAATGAAGCATGGCTGGATTTGCCAAACTTCTTTTGCGATGCTGCATCATTCCATTTATGATGCTCTCCATGAATGGCATAGCCGTTGTCAGGTAACCCTCCCCAAAATTGCAGTCTTACTATGGAGTATATGGAAAAGCTGTAATGCACTCGTATTTCAAAATGCCTTGACCAATACCATGTGTATACTTATTCATGCTAAATGCAACTCGGCAGAATGAAAACAACACCACTGAAATCCACTCCTTCCCACTCCATCCTCATCTTTTCACCTACCTTCTTCTTTAGGTTCCACCCGATCCATTGGGTAGACCCTCCTCCAGATGGCGTAATTAAGCTCAACTTTGATGGGAGCTTATCTCCAGCCGGTGCAGCAGTAGGGTATTTGTTGCAAGATAGCCATGGATGTCTTCTTCAAGCTGGGACCAGATTTATGTTTGAGGCATCCATACTAGTGTTGGAAGCTGCAACTTTATGAGATGGACTTAAAGCTGGCAGATAATCAGATCGTTATTTAGGCAGTACAGGGCGCTATCCATATCTCTTTCTTCACCTCTGCTCCTATTTTTCATGTCTTTCGGGAAGGCAATATAGCAGTGGATTGGATCTCTAAGAGGGGGGTGCTGCTTAAAGATGATTTAACCTTTTTCACCTGCCCTTCCTCTGAGCTTACATGTATTATCCGTGATGATTACGTAGGTAGAACCCTTGAGAGAAGGGCTATCTAGCATTGGTTTATACTTACCCATTTTCAAAAAAAAAAAATAAAAATGTTCCAGCAACTCTTAAGTTTCTCTAAGCTTTCTTTTGGTTTACTCAAGTTGTTCTTCCACTTTATTTCCTCATCCCAGGCTTTTTTACCAATGTTGTCAAACTAAGCATCATTAGCCCAAACATTATAAGTGTAATATTACTCCTTAAAGATATGTATGATCTGATGTAGAAGCAATGATTTTTATATGTGTTTTGATATTACATTTGTTCATAATTATACATACTCGTATTGTGTATAAATATAATTTATATTCGGCAAATATAACATAATAAATTTATGTGGTAAATTGGATTATTTTTTTATAGCAAATATAGATCATAAAAAGAAGGATGTGTGTTTATAATAATAATATAAATGTTTCATTCATATTTGAATTTCAGCGTGAATCATTTATAAAAACAATTAGATTATTGGCGGCAGAGGCATTTCAACTATATCTTCCTAAGTTGATCTATGGCAATTTGATTACTGTAACTGTACAACTAAAAATTGAGTAACGCACATACATTTGGATTCCTTATCAAAATTGTTGTGCTTTTTTTTCAACAGAACAATTATCAAAATAAAAATATTAAAAATAAAATTAATTTCTTAAAAAGTAATCGTTTTACAGAAAAAAATTATTGTAATGCCTCAACCATCTAAATGTGTGAGTAAGGGGTCTTTGTCCTATATCGTTAGTTTGAAAGAAGGATATCGTATTTATAAGTTCTATTCCCACAAAGCATAACAGTAATGCCTTTCACATTTGGGTTTGATGGCTTAATTTGTGGCCCCAGTTGTTGGAGTTCGCACGTTCGTGGGTTGCGCTACGTGATTTTATGTCGGTTCAGTACTTTTCTAAATCTATCACGCACCGAATTGGGACATAACTGTAACACCTTGATCCCTCATGGGTCGCTGACAGTTACCAGGAACGACTTAAATGATCGTTGACTGGCCGTACAAATGACCACAAGCCTTTCTGACATGCTTCGTCCTCATTCATATGTTGCCTGGGAAACTTCCCAGGAGGTCACCTATTATAAGATTTCTCTACAGCAAGCACGCTTCACTGTGGAGTTCTTAAGAGTTAGGTTCCCGAAAAGGAAGATGCACCTTTGCTGATATAAGTGATCACTTCAAATCCTTTTAAGCCATACTCGGGTATTACAATCACCCCCATTTGAATCGTACAACATCCTCATTGTGCCTTACTAATAAACCAACTTATAAGTCCCCTTGATCGACGATCCATTCCAATATCTTGGCCCCGCTAGGTGGCCGCCCAAGGTTTCCCTATCCTCTGTTGTAGCTTACAGTCACGGGTCAGCTCTAATACCCTCTGTAATGCCCCGACCCCTCATTAGTCGTGGACAGTTACTAGGAATGACTTAAAGGATCATTGATTAGCCTCACAAATCACCACAAGCCTTTTCGATGTGTTTCGTCTTTCCTTACATGTTGCCTAGGAAACTTCCCAAGAGGCCACCCATCATAAGATTTCTCCACAGCAAGTGTACTTAACTGTGGAGTTCTTAAGAGTGAGCTTCCTGAAAAGGAATGTGCACCTTTGGCGATATAAATAGTCATTTCAAATCCTTTTAAGTTACACTCAGGGACTTACAATATAGTAACGAATGTCCCATGAATATGTAAGGCTCAAAAGGTCAGGTGGAGCTATAAACACTAAAGATTAATATTATTTCCTAACTAGAGAATAATGTTGAAATTCAAACTAACCATGATAAATGATAGGACTACGAATCAAAAGAAATTCAAATGTCTTAGCTCCAGAACAAAAATGTAGCTCGTCAAGGTCTAATCTCAAAGTGCATAAATAATGTAATACTGATCCTCTAAATAACACACCCAACCCCTAAGATTCATAATAACGACAACAATGGCCGATCACTTCCTAATTCAGATACTAATAGAAGTAAGACTTGAAAAAAAAAATAAGAAGATGGAGTGATGAGCTCAGAAGCCCAGTAAGTATCATAACACTCATTTAGCTGCGTTAGGCATGCAAACAAACACAAGCTCGGTCATTTTTGTTAGTAACAATATATTAATAAAATAACCTGACTAGGTATGTAGAATCTGCAACTATGCAATAATGCAAATCATCTAAATAAATTTGTTAGAATAGCTCTCTTGTGGATAAGGCCACTACTCGCCCAGTGGCAAGGGCAACAAAGATTTATAGAATCAGATAGTCATAATTGATCTTACAGAACATAGGGCCCCAACATATCAGAGACACTTATCAGAATTGTAGTACAGAATAGTGCTTATATGACAAATCAATGAACAGGTCCAATGCTTACCTTCACTAGATAAGGTGGAAGACATAGCTCGAAAACAAAAACTATATCTCAAAATCATAAAAAATGATACCCAGTCAATTAAGTTAATAAAAAGCGATGAGTAGTAATTTAGCGATACAAAGCAAGTGATTTATCATAAGACATAAACCAAATACTTCAAATGATAAAACCACATTAGTCAATGAACTTAGTAAAATTTATACCATTCAACAAGAGATACTTTGCAAATATAATGGTCAAATGCAATGAAATCATACTTGTTTGGTACAAGTCCAAATATGATTAATGCTATGGCATAATTAGTATTCAAACAGGCTACTTTCCTCCCCAAAAAAAATCAGAAGGTAGCAAAATCGTACCTCTTAGCATATTCCAAAAATAATTCGATTCAAATAGTGGAATGCCAACTCAATTAACAAAACTAGTGAACAGAAGGAATTTGACAAATACTACTTTGGGCACGAAATACTAAAAGAGTATTACACCACTTACCTCTACCGCTAGTCCAACTTACTAGTGCCACTCGCTTAGAAACCACCTGTAATTACACGTGGGGTATAGACATTGACATGTACCTTCACTATGTAACAACTTGACCCTAAAGGTGACAACCGACAATAGCCCAATGTAAGTGCATATAACAGCTTAATTCTTAGAAACTATTGGGACCTAAAATTTCCTAAGTTGACATGATGTCTAATGTGATGGTCAGTAGAGTAAGGTATAATCCCCTATAGGAGCCACAGATTTGGACAAAATATATAAGTATAGTTAAAAAACCGAAATTGCTTGCAAAATATGACATTGACCATGACTATAAAATGCCCAAATTTGCATTTGGAAATAAAGTCTATCAGATGAAGAATAAGTGTGAATAATTGGGGCTCATTGCCCAACTGGAGAGCCCTGGCGTTATATATACATCGAAGGTTTAGTAATACAAATTACAAAAAGACCCTTAGGTTATTAGGGCACTATTACTCTCCCTTAAACTGAACGGGAGGAGTAACGAACAGTTTCGATTTCATGTACAAAACCGATCAGTAGACAAAGCATTGGTAAATACATCAGCCAACTGCGATTGAGTAGGGACATAGCGGACCACTAAATCTCCATGTGCAACACATTCGTGAACAAAATGGTAATCAACCTTTATATGTTTGCTGTAAGCGTGCAGAATAGGATTGACAGTAATGTAAGTGGCACTAATGTTGTCAAAAAACACTTGGATAGGCTTAGTGAGAACAAGACTCGATTCAGTAAGAAGATAGCAGATCCAAAGAGATTCAATGATAGTATAGTCAACCACATGACACTCTGCTTCAGTGGAAGACTTGGAGACAGTAGGCTGTTTCTTAGAAAGCCGGGAAATGAGGTTGGCTCCAAGAAAGATAGCATAGCCCGTAGTCGAGCGTGAACTATCAGGACACCCAGCCCAATTAGCATTGGAATAAGTAATCACAATATCTGTGCAGGCAGCCTTTCACAAGAGGAGGCCATGATCAGCATTACCTATAAGATAGTGACAAATGCGCTTCACACCCGCAAAGTGAGTAATGCAAGGAGCATGCATAAATTAAGAGACTAAATGCACAACATAAGCTATGTCTGGCCTACTCAATGTTAAGTATTGTAACCCACCTACCATGTTGCGATACACAGTAGGATCAGCTAGCAATTCTCCATCCATAAGACACAAGGTGTTCTTGAAGGAAGTGGTGTGCGAATAGATTTTGCAGTATAAAGGTGAAATTTATGTACCATATTAAAAATATACTTAGCTTGGGAAAGAAACAGACTAGTGGGAGTTCGCACAACCTAAACCCTAAGAAAGTAATGCGAATCACCCAAATCCTTCATAGGAAACTGAATAGACAGAAGATGAATAAAATGAAAAAGAAGGGCCAGGGAATCACCAGTGAAAATGATATCCTAAACATATAAAAGAAGGATCAAAAGTTGTGTGCTGGACCAAAACACAAACATAGAAGGATCTGTGGTGCTGCTGAGAAAATCTAAGGCTAATAGGTAACGGCTGAATTTGTGAAACCACGCATGAGGTGCCTGTTTAAGGCCATACATGGATTTGCGAAGTCTATAAACATGGTGGGGGTAGTCAGGGTGAACAAAATCTGGCGGTTGAGTCATAGACTTCTTCAGTAAGACCCCCATGTAAGAATGCATTTTTAACATCAAGCTACTATATAACGCAGCCTTTAGAAATAGCTAGGGCAGAATAATGCAAATGGTGGTAGGACGAACAACGTCTCATTAAAGTCAAATCCAGCTAGTTGATCAAACCTCGGATAACTAACCTGGCCTTACACCGCTCAAAAGATCCATCAGATTTACATTTAACCTGATACACCTACTTACATCTAAGCAAGTTCATGTTTTGATGATAAGGCACTAAATCCCATGTGTTATTTTGCATTAACGCATTATACTCGCCTGCTATAACAGCCCACCACTTTGAATCATTTAAAGCGTGATTATATGATTTGCATTTCGCTATCTCAGTAACAACAGTCAAAGACAAAATTGTTTTGGGTTTAAAAATACCGAACTTGGACCGTTTTTACATAGGATACACATTGATACCAGAAGGAAGAAGAGTAGTGGATGGAGGATTCGGGCTAGCAACTGAAGAGGTGGGTGTAGGAGAGGCACGGTCCACTAATTGTAGCCCAATAAAAGACTGCAAATTTGGTGATAAAGAATTGGGCTCACAAGAGACAAGATTCATGGACGGGAGCACAGTGGAAGATGGTAGGATGGGGATAAGGGAAGCTGGGTAAAAGTGTGCCCCAAAAGGAATAAGGAGCCGGTGCAACACCAAGAGTAGGAGGCGCTGGGTCACGGCCAACATAGGACGGAGAAGAGAGAGGAGGAGGACCAGGAGGTGGATTGGGCCGCGGTGTGGGCATGGGCAAGCTAACGGGTATGGACATTGGGGGCAGCACTGAAGACCCAGTAATCTGGGGAGCAAACTGCTCGGGCAAAGCGTGAGTATCATAAGTATTAGAGGGCCAATGTAAGGGGTCAAGGATTTGACGATTTATTGGGCAGACCCAGAAAGAGCAAGGCTCGAGTGTGGGTAAATGTGCTCATAGAATTCAACATGGCGACTAATGTGAACTTTGCCAGTGGTAGGATCTAAACATAGATAGCCTTTGTAATTAGTGGCATATCCTATAAAAACACATTGTGCGGAACGTAGAGCAAATTTATGTGGTGTTTTAGCAGTAAAATTAGGAAAGCATACACAAGTAAAAACCCTTAACAGGGAATAACTAGGGTTGCATGTGAATAATTTTTCAAAAGAAATTTTCCTTGTAAAAGAGATGTGGGCAATCAATTAATAATAAAGGTTGTGTACACCGCATCAACCCAAAATTCAGCAGGTAAGAGAGCTTGAAGCCAAAAGGCATGAGCCATCTCAAGAAGATGATGACGCTTTCATTCAGTAACTCCATTCTGCTAAGGGGTATCCGAAGAGGACATCCTAAAAAATATTCCATGTTCACGAAAAAATTGTTTAGCAGAGTTGTTATGAAACTCTTTTCCGCCATCACTTTGAAAAAATTTAGTAGTAGTAGAAAACATGTTCTCTACTAACTTAGAAAAAGTTTGGAAGTGATGAAAGACTTCTGATTTGTTTTCACAAGAAAAACCCATGTAAACCTAGTGTAGTCATATATAAAAGAAACATAATAATGATAGCCCAAGTTTGAAAGAACTGATGACTGCTAAACATCAAAATTTATTAAATAAAAAGGAGTTTCTCAATGATGATCTACTAATTGAAAAGGTAAACGATGTCATTTGGAAAGTTTACATGAAACACAAATGTTATCAAATCCAAAAGAGAAACAAAGATCTTTATTAGATTTAAGAGTTTGTAAAACATGAGGGCCACAATAGGCAAGTCGCCTATGGCAAGTCTCGCCTGAGTCATGAAGGGTAAAGAGTTCTTTAGATAGCAAGGTGGGTGAAGGGCTGAGAAGGTAGACTCCATCCTTCCTAGTACCCTGTAGCAGAATTGTCCTCATCGTATTGTCCTTTATAAAAATAGAAGAGCCAGTAAAGAAAACATAACAATTATTGTCTTGACAAAGCCGTTGAATCGAAAGTAGGTTACACTTTAGAGCAGGGACATGCAAAACATTTTTCAAAGTTATAAGATGGGCAGAGGAGTGTAATGTAATCATGCTAGATTTATGAGATGGAAGTTTAGCACCATGACCAACTAAAACATGAACAGGCTCAGTCAAAGGGGAGGAGGTCTAAAGCATACTCTCATTAGGTGTCATATAAGAGGAAGCACCAAAATTACGATACCAGGAGGCATCATTAGCCTCACCGATCTGTATGGAGGTAAGGGCTTACTAGGAACCAGATTGAGCTAGGTGGGGAAAGAAACGAGAGCATTGCAGGGATGGATGACCTGGATTAAAGCACAACTGACACACAACTAAAGAGGGGGAGAACCCCTTGTCATAGTGAGATGGAGATTGCATATCAAGTGTGGGAGACTAAGCAGCAATAACAGAACATTGAAAAGTAGACATGCTATGAGAAGGCTGTGTATTACCTGCGAGGGCACCTCCATCACTCGTGGTAGCGTGGTTCTGCTGTTGCTGTTGATTATTGCGGCCACCTTTCCCTTTCCCCCCACTATTTTTGCCTTTCCCTTTGCCTTTCCAATTGCCCTTCCAATTGCCTTTGCCATGCCCTCCCTCTTGGTCATTAGCACTAGTAGCAGATCCATTAGAACTAGAGGGAGCTGAGTTGTGAGCAACTAGAGCTTGATGTGAGGCTAAAACATCATGGGATTCATGTTGATTTAGCCGTTGCTCAAAAATTAGTAGCTTTGCTCGTAACTCATCAAAAGACACCCGGGACCTAAAATAAGTAACGGTGGTGACAAACATCTCATAATCATCATCTTGCTCAGTTAAAGGATTACCGATTGCAGTAAGAGAATCAACAAAAGATATAATTTCATACAAGAAATGCTCAACCGGTTACTTAGCCAGCTTGCATAAATTATTAAATTTCCTTTTCAATTCCATAGACCTAGCAAGACTAGCATTTAAGAAATGAGAGTGCAATCGATCCCAAATTTGATATAAATGAGCAAAGTCATGAACATCTATGGTAATATCACGAGAGATAGTGGCATAAAACCAAGTCTTAACCATTTGATCTGCCTTTAACCAACAGAGTCAATCTGGATTATAAATTCGATTTCCATCATCATCAACAATCACAGGTTTGGGGCGTGCTATAGCTCCATTAACAAGACCTGAAAGACCATGTGATATAAGCAAAGCAGCAAATTGAGTCTTCCATGATAAAAATCTTCTACTTTAATGAGTAGAAGGCACAAACTGAGCAATATTAATGTTTATGGGTAAAGTAAAGGGAAGCATGGAAGATATATTACCCAAACCAGAGGCAAGAGGTTGTATAAACCTACTGCCAATGCCACCAGGGCTCACATGCTGCAGACCCGATACCAGTTGATCAACACCCAAAGAATGTATAGGCCCAAAGGATTGACTTAAGGCCAAAGGTGCAGAACTGGATGCCCCTATCTCTTAGACAGACTAAGACGGGTATTGTGATCCAAACGGCAGCAAACTCTGTGATGGGTGCTATTGTCCAAGCGGCGGCAACCCCTGTCCAAGTAGCACATTTTGTGACATGTGCTGCTGTCGAAGCGGCAGTAGGCTAAGCGTTAACTTCACACCCAAACCCCCAACAGTTGAGACCAAAGGAGGAAGATCACCCATCACGATAGGTTCTGAACCAAATTGGAACCGATAAAGAGGATTGTGCCATGATGAAGGATCCTACAATGGCACTGGACATGGCGAATGAAGGCGTTAAAGGCTCAGTCAAGATAGTAGCAGTGCTAGTTGGTGTTGTTAGTGAGCTGAGGAGATCAAAGGAGCTTCTTGGTGGAATTGTCATGGTAGTAGAAGCAAAGGAGCGGCAACAATAGTGCAATAGTGGAAGCTAGGGTTTGGTGATATGAAACACAAGTCAGCCGAAGAAAGAATGAAACAGGCTAGGGTTTCGATTCCCGCTCTTATACCATGTGAATAATTGGGGCTCATTACCCAACTGGGGAGCCCTGACATCATTTATGTACCGAAGGTTTAGTAATACAAATTACAAAAAGACCCTTAGGTCATTAGGGCACTATTAAGAAGCTTGATTCAATGAATTTAACAACCTAGGGCACTCTATGCCAAAATCAACAAAACAATATAATACAACTTATTGATTGAAGAGAATCATAAAAATCATTGCTTATAGAATAAAGAAATCAACAGGTGGGAGGCAAAGGCAAGGATCAATCATAGCAATATGAGCATAATTAAAATGTCGTGGAAACCCCTTTGCTATAAAATATAGTAGATCAATACCAACAAAAGTAGATTTATGAAGACCAAATTTAACTAAGAAGTTGAATAATTGGATTAAAGGATCAATATTTAGTTTCAAGAATCCGCTTTTGCAATTAAAACAAGCAACGTGAAAGTGATCAATTCCATTTAACTATTTTGGCAAATAGTTGATAGTACTAACTAATGCCTTGCACTTTGAGAAGAAACACAATATGATATAGTATGGTGGAGACAAATAACTAGGGCCAAGTACTTATGGTAACAACTCTGAATTTATCCTAAGGGTGGTGGTGATTAATCAGAATCCATCCGAAAGAGAATCAAGTTCATCCATCTGGGTAGATGGGAAAATTACTACTAAGAGTTTGACATCCAACCAATTAAGTAATGAGGATGGTCACCACTATAAATTTAGCAAGAGGGTAAAACAAGACAGCATTTAAAGAGATTATTGAATATAGTAACATGATAAACCTCTATTTTGACTGATTTTCAACCCTAGTTTGACCCTTTTTCTTCTACAATTTCTTGATTTATCCTAGCAAGAAAAGGGCGAACGTGCTTTCCTTAGCTTATATTGCGCTTATGAGTGATATTTCTCACTTTTCAGGTTCCTTTCCCAAAAATGCAAGAGTTTTACCAATCTTGCTAAAAAGTAAAGCTTTAGGAGTGGAATTTCAGGAAGAATGGAGGTCTGATGAAGCCCAGGGGACCAAAGGAAGCAAAAATGGCAGCTACAGTAGACGCACAGTCGATTGTAGGGTGCGCATGATCATGCCTGGAAGCCAGAAGACACGTATGCTTGAGAGCACGACCGTGCATCTGGACTGTGCGTGATCCTTGGGCTGCACGGTTGCCCGTGCGTCCCCTAGTTTTTCGTGACTTAATTGTTTTTACGGTAAGTGGTTTAAGGGGATTTGAGTTTTTGTTTTAAAGAGCACTTTTAAGGGGCAACTCTAGGTTTTATTTTCTGTAATCTTTTCATACTCTTCTAGCATCAAATTTGGAGTTGTATTCAAGGATTATTGTGGATCAATCATTACAATCAATTTAAGTTTGTATCTTCTCCTTCCCTTCTTGTGATTTTACCCTAATTTTCATTACTTTATCATGTTCTTTAAATTTGGGCTTGAAATTGTCATTGTTATGATGTTTAGTGGCTGAATTCTTAGTCTTGGATTGGGAGTAAGCCCTATTATGTGAAATTGAATCATGTTCTAGATTTATGCGAACTATGCCCATGGTTGTGACTTGAATCCTTACCTAATATGCCAACTGTTTGTTGAATTACTCGAGTGAGACTTGTTCATTATCCTTAATTAAGGTTTAGGAGTTCAGCAAAGGTTGAATCCTTCACCTAGTGCGACTTTGTAAGCGGTTGATTTTTCTAATGTGAAAACAGTTAAGGTTTTAATTGGGACTTCCTGATTACTTCACTTTGTGACTATGATAATTCTATTTTGATGAGAATGGATAATTGGGATTGTTTGGTCAGTTTATTAGCCCTCGAAAGAAGGTGTAGATGCATTTCATATTTGCAGTCATTTCCACTTTAATTACTCTCATGGGCAGGTTTGCAGGATCTAGTTTATGATACTCATAGCATAATAGTGTGGTGAATCCCAATCTAGGACCTTTATTATTCTTGAGCTAGACAATCTCATTAGTTCTCAGTAGATTAGAACTATTGCTTGCATAAATCAACTTGAGAAGACTTTTGTTTAAATAGAGTATTGTAAGTCAATTTGGAGGTTGAAAACAAGTTCTCTGTGGACACGACCCTTAATTGTCGATAGTTACAGCTATGCTGTACACTTATAGTAACAACTTTAAGACAATAAGTTTTTAGCGCCATTGTTGGGGAGCTTGTTTGTTTCAACATCAGAAGCGACCAAAACACTCTAGTTTCGGCTTTTTCATTTTCTTTTTTTTTCTTTTTTCTCCTTTTGCCTAGTTTGGACTTGCTTACGCTTAGTGTAGTTTTTGGCTTTGTATGCACAGGTGTAGTCAGAGGGATTGACCACTCATTCCTTCTGACCCAGAGATAGAAGCCACTACACAGAGGCAACAAGCACAGGTCATCATGGCTGAGAGAGGTTCTAGGGTGCTACAGGACTATATCTTACTGCAGGCAACTGGCATTTCCTCCTCCATTGTGAAGCCGACCGAAGCAAACAACTTTGAGCTACGGCCTGCTCTCGTATCCTTCGTGGATAAGGACCAGTTCGGTGGGCGTCCCACGGGGAACCCCTATATTCACCTTCGCAACTTCCTACCAAAGTGTAACACAATCAAGCTTAACGGGATCTCCGCTGATGCAATTAGGCTGCGGCTCTTCCCTTCTCGCTGACAGACAGAGCTAGTGACTGGCTCCTTAATGAAGAGCCCAGTTCATTCACCATCTAGGAGGCTCTATCAAGAGCATTACTTAGCAAGTGCTTCCCCCTGAGCAACACGAGTAAGTTGAGAGCGAAAATCACCTCCTTCTCTCAACGAGGCGATGAGTTACTGTTTGAAGCATAGGAAAGGTTCAAGGACCTTCAAAGCCAATGCCCCCACCAAAAAGTACGCGACTGGCTCTTAATCCAAACCTTCTATAATGGATTGGGCCAATCCTTAAAAATGTCCGTTGACGCTGCAGCAAGCGGTACACTTATGGGGAAGTCAATTAAGGCTGCAAAAGCCTTATTGGAGGATATGGCCTGCAATAATTATCATTGGTCCAGCGAGAGAGCGACCCTATAGAGGACCGGTGGGGTTTATAGAATTGATGCTGTGGACTTGCTTGCCACCACGATAGATGCTCTAGTGCAGTGATTTGATCAGCTTGGAACTCCTTCTTCCGGGAGTCTAGCAGGGAGTTCTTCAAGTGTAATGTTTGAAGTTGGGGCTCTTTGTGAAATTTGTGGCATTAAAGGCCATATTGCTACTAAGTGCCAATCCACTTTCTAGGGTGTTGAGCATGCGTATGAGGGAGGACAGGAGGGAGGTCAACAATAAGGAAGACATTGAAAAGGAGGTCCCTATTGAGACTCCAAGTGAGAGGGTCCATACTGAAAGGACCCAGGAGGTTCAAGCTGAGCACGTTTCACCTCCAGTGAAGCCTTACAAGCCTCTCGTTCCATATCGCCAGAGGTTACTGAAGGCTAAGAAGGAGTATAAGTATGGGAAGTTCCTCGAGATGTTGAAGAAGTTTCACATCAACATTCCTTTTTTGGAGGCTATCACTTACATGCTCTCCTACGCTAAATTCTTAATGGATTTGCTATCCAACAAAGGGAAACTGCTTGAGAATGCTACAGTGGCTCTCATAAGGAGTGCAATGCTATCATTTAGAATAAGATGCCTCCTAATCTTTCAGATCCAGGAATCTTTTCCATCCCTTGTTCAGTTGGGGATGCTACTATCAGTAGGGCATTATATGATCTTGGGGCTAGCATGAGCCTTATGTCGAATTCTATATGTAAGAAGCTGCAAGTGGGGGATTGAAACCCACTACCATCTCTTTGCAGCTAGCTGATAGATCTGTTAAGTACCCTATAGGTATTTTTAAGGAAGTCCCACTACAAGTAGGCAAGTTCTTCATCCTATGTGATTTTATTGTTATGGAGATGGAGAAAGACTCCTGTATGCTAATCATCCTTGGACAACCCCTTTTAGCCACTGTAGGAGTGATGATAGATGTGAAGAATGGCAAGCTCTCCCTTCAAGTGAGGAATGAAAAGGTAGAATTTAGCTTACCACAGTCCATGGCCTCTCCACTCCAGGTGACTCATGCTGCAGAGTTAACATGCCAGAGAGAGCACTTAATCAGGAGGCCAAGACTTGCCATTATGTGGGGGATCCACTGGAGGTCATTTTGATCAGCTGTTATGTGATCAGCTCTCATTCAGGAGAGAAGGAGGAGTATGCTAGACTCCTCAATGAGTCCACTACCTATATGCATAGGAAGTCTCCCAGGGAGGTTCTTAATGTGGAGGAATCCACCTCCAAGGAGCACGAGAAGTGCCCATCAAAGGTAGAGTTGAGGCCTCTACCTCCCCATCTCAGGTATGAGTTTCTTGACTCTACTCATCAGTTTTCAGTTATTGTCAGTGCTAAGCTGGATGGCCCCCAGTTGGAAAAATTGTTAGATGTGCTTCAGAAGCATAGGGGTGTCATTGGCTATAGTATTGATGATATTAAGGGACTTAGTACTTCATTATGTATGTGTCGCATCTTTCTTGATGAAGGTCATCGATCCTCTCGATAACCTCAGTGCCATTTAAATCTTAATATGCAAGAGGTTGTGAAAAAGGAGGTTATCAAACTATTTGACGGTGGGATCATCTACCCTATCTCAGATACTGAGTGAGTGAGTCCAATGTAGGTAGTTCCTAAAAAGGGTACGATAACAGTCATTAAGAATGACCGTGACGAGCTCATCTCGACTAGGATTGTGACCGGTAGCGAATGTACGTTGATTATCATCGATTGAATCAAGCCACCCGGAAAGATCATTTCCCCCTCTCCTTCATTGATCAGATGTTGGAAAGGCTGGCAAGGCATTCCTTCTCCTATTATTTGGAGGGAGATTCTGGTTTCTTTTAGATTCCTATCCCTCCCGTTGACCAGGGGAAGACAACCTTCACATGCCCCTATGGTGCCTTTGCTTATCGAAGGAAGCCTTTCAGGTTGTGCAATGCCCCTATCACTTTTCAGTGGTGTATAACTGCGATATTTTTTGATCTGATTGAGAACATCATAGAGGTGTTCATGCATGACTTCTCCGTCTATGGGGGTACCTTTGACCTGTGTTTAGAAAATCTAACTAGGGTACTCCGTAGATGCGAGGAAGTTAACCTTGTTCTGAATTGGGAAAAGTGCCATTTTACGATAGAAGAGGGGGTGGTAGTGGGTCATGTTATCTCTGATAGGGGCATTGAAGTGGACAAGGTAAAGGTTGAGGTTATTGAGTGGTTGCCCCCTCTTACTTCAGTGAAAGGGATGCACAGTTTCCTTGGTCATGCGGGATTTTATCACCACTTTATCAAGGACTTCTCCAAGATTGCCAAACCTGTAACCCAGCTTCTAGCTAAGAATGCCCTATTTGTTTCATTAATGAGCTCCATGAAGCATTTTGTAAGATTAAGTAGGCACTGATTTCTGCCCCCATCATACAACCACCATATGGGGATCTCCCCTTCGAGATCATATGTGATGCCAATGGCCATGCGATGGGGGCAGTCTTGGGACAAAGGAGGCACAAGAAGCCGGTGGTGATCTATTATACTAGTAGAACACTGGATGAGGCTCAGCAAAACTATACAACAACTGAGAAGAAGTTGCTTGTGGTCGTGTACGCAATGGAGAAGCTTCGACTTTATCTCCTACGCTCCAAGGTCATTGTGTACACGGACCATTTTTCACTCAAGCATCTCCTCGAGAAGAAGGATACGAAGCCTCGCCTCATCTAGTGGATACTACTCCTTCAGGAGTTCAATCTGGAGATCAAGGATAAGGTGGGGCAAAGAACATCGTTGCTGATAATCTCTCCAGGATCATTGTTGAGAGCCACGATGCCCCCATCGATGATGCTTTCCCTGATGGGCATCTCATGGCTATCTCCACAGAGCACGCCCCTTGGTTCACTAACTTTGTGAACTTTTTAGCCTCGGGGATCCTACCCCACAATCGCTCCTCTCATCAGCAGAAGAAGTTCCTCCATAATATCAAGGCATACTTTTGGAACGAACCATTTCTATATAAGCTGTGCAAGGATGGCATATGTCGGCGTTGCCTCCCTGAGGAGGAGATCCAGAGCGTGATGTCTTTTTGTCACGACTCTTCATGTTGAGGGCACACTAGTACCTCTAAAATTGCCGCTAAAGTCCTCCAAGCTGGGTTCTTCTGGCCCCTATTCAAAGATGTCCACGGTTATGTTCGCTTCTGTGATCATTGCCAACGGATGGGCAATTTATCAAGGAAGAAAGAGATGCCTCTTAACTTCATCCTTGAAGTTGAGATCATCGATGTGTAGGGCACTGACTTTATGGGCCCTTTTTCCATCATCGCGTGGCAACAAGTACATCCTGTCGTAGTTGATTACGTCTCGAAGTGGGTTGAGGTCGTAGCTAGCCCTACTAATGACTCAAAAGTAGTGGCTAAGCTACTCAAGGGGATCATTTTTTCGCATTTGGAGTCCCGAGGGTGTTTATCAGTGATAACAGGATGCACTTCATTGAAAAGAAAATCGAAGTTTTACTGAAGAAATATGGAGTGCATCACAAGTATGGGCTAGGCTTCCACCCTTAGACAAGTGGCCAAGTCAAGATCTCTAACCGGGAAGTCAAGTCAGTTTTAGAGATGATGGTTACGCGATCTCATAAGGATTGGGCTGACAAGCTAGATGATGGCATTTGGGCTTATCGGACAGTGTTCAAGACTCCAATCTGGACCATCCCGTTCCAGTTGATTTATGGTAAGGTATGCCACCTCCTCGTGGAGTTAGAACGCAAGGCCGACTGGGTCATCAAGCATTTGAACTTCGGTTTGAAAGCTACGGGGGAGAAAAGATTGCTCCAACTGAATGAGCATGAGGAAATCCATTTGGATGCCTATGAAAGTTCTCGAATTTACAAGCAGAGAACGAAGCGGTGGCACAACAGGTTCATTAACCGTGGTGAGTTTCGAGAAAGTGACTTAGTCCTCCTTTTCAATTCTCATTCAAAGCTCTTCCCGGGCAAGCTTCGTTTCAGGTGGTTGGGCCCTTTGAAGGTGTTAAAGGTATACCCTTGTAGGGTCGTTGAGATTGGTGCGAACACCACCTGCTCATTTAAGGTGAATGGGTCTTGATTGAAGCATTATATTGCTGATGAATCACTTAAGGGTAAGGTCACTTGTACCTTCCCCGATATCTTTTCCTCTTAGAAGCCCTTTACAGTCAAGCTCGAAACCTAAAACAAGCGTTTCTTGGGAGGCCACCCAAGCTTTTTAATTGCTTTCGGAAAAAAAGAAAGGAAAAAAAGAGGAAAGAAAGAAATAAGGAGAAATATAGAAAAATGAGGAAGCGAGAGCGAAGAACAATGGAAGAGAAGAAAAAAAGGGTAACGGAGCATGATTTGGGGCTTCTTCCAGTGAAAAATGGTGTTCTTGGGAAGTGTGCCAAAACGTTTCAGGCGCACGGTCGTGCAAAAGTGACGCACGACCGTGCTTCAGGACTCGAAGCTATGCACGGTTCGACACACGGCCGTGCACACTAACCGTTTGTAGCTGGGCAGAAAAGTGAAAGGATGTACGGTTCACCGTGCGTAAAGACACGGCCGTGCACCCCCTTCTTTATTCCTGATTCTCTCTCTCCTCTTCTCCCTTTTCTCACTTGACATTTTCTCTCTTCCCTTACAAAATCTCCCTCCCACTCTCTCAACTCGCCACCCACGGCCACCTCGCCGACACCGCCGCCCTCTACCGAACCCACTCGCACGCCACTGACGCCGCCTCCCCTGCTGGTATTTCTCTCCCTCTCTCTCCCTCTCTCTCTCTCTCTCATCTCCCTTCGCCTCTCACTCTTTCGCCCTCACTCCCCCCATTCGCTCTTTCTCTCTCTCATTAGCCTCAGCCACCCCGCCGGCATGTCCCCTTCCGGCATCCCACCCCAGCCACCTTCATAAACCCTCATCGTCTCTCCTCTCTCACCTATAAAACCCAAAATCATCACCCCAATTCCATTTAATTTTTAGGCTCCTTTGCAGTTGTGATTGGCCAAATTGTGCAATTGGCTGCCTCTTTGGGTTCCATCTGGTGTTCTTACGACCAATTTGGGTGCTTTTTGGCCGGAATTTGCTTGGTCATTTGTGGGATTGTTTACCACCACCTGTATCGTCACCATGGCTCACAAGAAACGTTTGACGTCCACCACTGGCTCCATTAGCTGGGCCTAAGCAGCCCGAGGTATCTCCTCCTTCCCCCATGTGCTTAACAAGTATAATCTTGTTTTTATGGATGTCAAATATGCCTGTCGTTATGATGCAATAGTTAGTAGGAAGATTTATGCCCCTAACTATCTAGATATGCAAATGCTTACTACTTTGCATCTTTATGATGATTTGAGGCTTTTGTTGTGTAACCTTGGTTGGGAGAATTTTGTGGCATTGCAAGAGCACGTCTATGAACGACTCGTTTGGGAGTTTATAAGCCCCTTGATTGTGGACCTTAACCGTAAGTTTGATGAGGTTAAAGGATAGATACAATTTAGGTTGTTCAACTGCACTCATAAAATGCACCTTGTTTGGTTTAATGAGATATTGGGTTTGCCACCCTTTGTTACCACTATCCGTGCCCATGCGGACTATAACCCCAAGAGTTTTTGGACTACTCTTTCTTGTTCGGGGTGGAGATACGAGGCGCTATCGTCCAAGGCTATGTGGATCTGCAATCCTATGCTTGGTTACCTCTAGTGCCTTACTGCCAACCATGTCTTTCCTCTAGCCGATAGTCAAAATGGGGTTTAGAGCTAGTGAGCTTTTCATTCTTTGGGCGACCCTGAATAGAAAGGCCATCAATATGGGTGCTTTCATAGCTGACCACCTCGATGAGCATCCTAAATCCATTAAGGCGGTTATTGGTGGGCGTGGTATCATCACGGCTTTAGGCTATGACGCCCAAGTTGATGCTTTGAGCATTTTGTACCGCCCGAACTGCATTGATCTAATCACTTGCATCAACATGAAACTGTTCAAAGCGCTCAAAGGCAGTTAGTTATGGCTTAACCACCATGGTCATGCTCTTTTTGCATTACCAACCAGGCCAAGACCACCACCACTCGCCTTTCTAACCTTGTTTATAATGATGATGAGGATGGTGGGTCTGGGGGCAAGTCAAATGGCGGTGGTGATGATGGGAGTAATGATGATGTTGAGGAGATCCCTCGAGGCTAAAGTGGCAGGAGGCGGGCTCCTGTCTGCCCCAGCGCTGGCCCCTCTGGCACTACTGCTACTACTTCTTCTGGGGCATGGGTCCATTTATGTTTCAGAGGGTTCTTGACCGCTTTGATCAGCTGGAAGTCCAAAGCCAGGAGATCCTCCGCAACCAGCTGAACATGGCTCACCTTGTTCACTATGCATATGAGTAGCATCAGTGGCCTTACTCGCCACCTGATTGGCAACCTAGCGGCTCCTCGGGGCCCTACTGATTGATGCACCGTGAATATACTCCCTGTCCTCGCATTCGCATACTTATTCTTTTCATTGGAGACAATGAAATGTTCAACTTGGGGGGAGTGGGTTCTTTCTTGATATATTTGAGGTGCATCTCGGGGTTTCGTAATTGTGTTTTGGGGATAGGTTAATGTAGTGTACTTATATATTTGCATATAATTACATACATATTTGCATGGTTAGGATACATTAGTTGCATTTTCATTTTAGTTTAATTGAGCATGTAGTCTGGTGCATTTAGGGTAGATATATGCATCGTAAGTTCGAGTCGGGCGCGCATAAACTTTCGAGGTAATCCTTATCACCCTTCTCTTCATTATCCTTTATGCATTTTATTACTTTCTTAGTTAGATTTACTGCTTTAAAAAAAAAATCGAAAAAAACCGATAAAAAGAAATACTTGAAATTGGTTATGAAAACCCCTCTGATGATGACATTCAAGGGGTAATGATCTGTTTCATGGTTGTGTTAGCCTCTGATGAATGAGTTTCGATTTGGGTGACTCTTGTGAAAAGGTTGTGAAAATGATTTGGCCACTTGGTTATTATGTGCTTGTACATTTGCCTCTGAGAACTATTATGTTGTGAAGTGTTTGAACCTGGATAGTTAGCCAACCTTTTGAGCTATTGTTTAGACTATGGTAGAAAGACCAGTGAGACTTTTGAGTTGATAAGGACTATTCATTTTATATAGTCTAAACTCCTTTTCATGAGTGATAAAACCCTCCTATGTGCATACCTCTAGAACTTGGCTTAAATCTCTTCGAAATTAGGCTTTGCATATGCATAATGTTGATATGATTGACGCATTCATTTGGATTGTAAACTACATGAGCTGAAAAGCTGTCACATGATATTAATGTCTTTGCTAGCCCCTTGATCCTTTCCCTGTCACTTGGTTCACCCTTGTCTACTTAGCCTTTCGCCTGAAATGAGCAGATCTACCCCTAGCCAAGTTAGTAGAGCAATGCGGTGAACTACAATTGGTTAGCAAATGTGTTGGTTGGTGTTCTCCAGGATGGGTTGCTAAGTTGTGTTATTTGTTGGGAATGGAGAGTTGAAAATTTTTTTCGCCTTTGCCATTCATCTCTCTTCTTCTCTCAAACCAAAAAAAACAAAATTAAAAAAAAAAAACAAAACAAAAAAAAAACAGAAAAAGCATGGAAATAAAATGTTTGGCATCGGTGAATCTTCAATAAGTGTTTTAACCCCTTTTTCTCAACGTCTGGTTGAGGAGGTAGTGGTAATGATGGTGTGAGGATGCAGAGTTGGTGTTGAAATGCTCTACTTGGCTAATTACCTTCTCTTTTCCTAAATATTCCCCTCTTTTCCTTAAACCCTAGACCCATCACATCCCTGAAAAGCCTTTATGATAAACATTTGTGTGCGTGACTTTCGTGGCAGAGAATCGAGAGTTTATGCCAAGCCTATGGTAGTGTGCATACACTGAGAGCAGTCTTGAGTGTTTATTTTACCCTAAACACATGAGAGAAGTATTCCCTTCTTCTTACCCCCAAAGGTGAGGATCTACCAGTCTCACTAGCTCACTCGCAATTTAGGGGAAGGTAGGGCACATCTTGGCAATTTCATATGGGTATCAGTCCTCTTGTTGTGACACTTGTGCTTCGAAAAGTTGAGTTCTACCTTGATTAAGTCTCTTAATTGTGAGTTGCCACACCTATTAGATCTATTGTCGTTACTCATCTAAGGAGGCTGGTACTTTGAGGTGCATCTACCCCCTAGCCCTTTTGAATTATGACCTTGCTTGGGGATAAGCAAGGAATAAGTAGGGGGGAGTTGATAAACCTATATTTTGACTGATTTTCAATCCTAGTTTGGCCCTTTTTCCCCCATAATTTCTTGATTTATCTTAGCAAGAAAAGGGTGAACGTGCTTTATTTAGCTTATATTGCGCTTACCAGTGGTATTTCTCGCTTTTCAGGTGCCTTTCCCAAAAATGTCAAAGTTTGACCAATTTTATCAAAAAGGAAAGCTTTACGAGTGGAATTTCAGAAAGAATGGAGGTCCAACGAAGCCCAGGGGACCAAAGGAAGCAAAAATGGCAGCTACAGCAGACGCACAGTCGATTGTAGGGTGCGTACGGCCGCGCCTTGAAGCCAGAAGACAAGCACGGTTGGAAGCACAACCGCACGTCTGGACTATGCGTGAACCTTGGGCTGCATGGTTGCTCGTACGTCCCCTAGTTTTTCGCGACTTAATTGTTTTTGCTGTAGGCGGTTAAGGAGATCTGAGTTTTTGTTTTAGAGAGCACTTTTGAGGGGCAACTCTAGGTTTTATTTTCTGTATTCTTTTCGTACTCTTCTAGTATCAAAATTGGAGTTGACTTCAAGGATTATTGTGGATCAATCATTGTAATCAATTCAAGTTTGTATCTTCTCCTTCCCTTCTTGTGATTTTACCCTAATTTTCATTACTTTGTCATGTTCTTTAAATTTGGGCTTGTGATTGCCATTGTTATGATGTTTAGTGGCTAGAATCTCACTCTTGGATTGGGAGTAGCCCCTATTATGCAAAATTGAATCATGTTCTAAATTTAGGCGAACTATGCCCATGGCTGTGATTTGAATCCTTACCTAGTATGCCAACTTTTTGTGGAATTGCTCGAGAGAGACTTGTTCATTGTCCTTAATTAGGGTTTAGGAGCTCAACAGAAGTTGAATCCTTCACCTAGTGCGACTTTGTAAGCAGTTGATTTTTCTAATGTGAAAACAGTTAAGGTTTTAATTGGGACTTCCTGATTACTTCACTTTGTGACTATGATAATTCTAGTTTCATGAGAATAGATAATTGGGATTATTTGGTCAGTCTATTGACCCTCAAAAGAAGGCGTAGATGCATTTCATATTTGTAGTCGTTTCCACTTCAATTACTCCCATGGGCAGGTTTGTAGGATGTAGTTTAATACACATAGCATAATAGTGTGGTGAATCCCAATATAGGACCTTTGTTATTCTTATGCTAGACAATCTCATTAGTTCTCAGCAGATTAGAACTGTTGCTTAGCATAAATCAACTTGAGTAGACATTTACTTAAATAGCGTGTCGTAAGTCGATTTGGTAGTTGAAAACAAGTTTCCTGCGGACACGACATCTACTTGTCCGTAGTTACAGCTATGTCGCACTTGTGGTAACAACTTTAAGACAAGATAACGAATAGGCCAAACTGGAATATGAAAGCAAAACTTTACGGAACATATATGCTATCGAATACCGATAATTAACACACTAGTCGATGATAGAAAAACTAATTAAACTAAATGAGGAGGAAATTCAAGTACCGACCTTGGGGTTCTTCAGAGATGAATTTTCCTTTCCTCCTTCTCCTCTCTTTCCCTTTAACTGAGAGGCATAGAAACTATGTTGTTTTCTGGGGGGGATAAAATAAAATAAATAGAGAGGTCTAAGGTTAGGGCTACATAACCCATCAACCGTAAAAAAGAAACTCCCTAAAAAATAAGAAATAATAACAATTAAAAGAAACTTCTATTTTTTGGGAGGTCGGGTATTACATCCTTCCCTACCTAAAAGGTTTTACCCTCAAAACTTACCAGAATTGTCAAATAGAATGGGACTTATTCCTCATGTTTTCTTCCAATTCCAAGTTGCTTTGCTCTCCGTATGGTTCACCCACAACACCTTAACATATGGAATCGTATGCCTCCTTAGGACCTGGAGTTTTCGGTCAAGAATCCATAGAGATTGCTCTACATACGACATGCCCTTCTGGAGTGCTACCGAAGCCACTTCTAGAATGTGGCTTGGATCATGAACATATTTTCACAACATAAAGACATGGAACACATCATGCATGCCGGCTATGGAAGTGCTAATCGATATGCCACGGTGCCAATTCTCGCCAAAATCTCAAAAGGTCCAATAAATCTTAGGCTACGCTTTCCGCACATGCCAAATTGGATAACTCCCAGAGAAACATATGGCCACCCGTATTAAACTTTAGCTCTCGTCTTTGTTATCTACATAGCTCTTTTGCCTACTTTGAGCCACTTGAAGGTGCTCTCTAATGAGATGAACCTTTTCTATCATCAATCATATAAACTCTGGCCTAAGAGTCTTCTCTCAGCAGCATCATCCCCATAAATCCGTGACCTGCACCTCCTCTTATACAAGGCCTAATAAGGGGCCATATGGGTGCGTGGTTGATAACTGTTATTGTAAGCAAATTCTACTAATGGTAAGTGTCTATCCCAAGAATGTTTTATATCAAAGCACAAGCCCTCAACATATCCTCTAATGTCTAAATTGTTCTCTCAAATTGCCCGCCAGTCTGAGGATGGTGGGCAGTACTTAAGCATAGTCCCTAGGGCTCTATGCAGACTTTTTCAAAACATCACAACAAAGTGTGCATATTGGTCAGACATAATCAAAATAGGAACCCCATGTAGTCTTGCAATCTCCCTGATGTATAGGTTTGCTAATTGCTCCAAGGTTATACCATTTTAATTGGCAAAAATTGAGCAAACTTAGTTCAACTCTCCTCTTTCACCTAAGTAGTATTCTTTCCTTTAAGAGTACTTGGTAATGCAGACACAAAGTCCATGGTTATATGTTCCCACTTCTATTTAGGTACAGGGAGATTGTAGTAATCCACCATGCCTTTGGTGCTTGGTCTTTACCTGTTGGCATGTTAAACATTGGGCTATAGATTGAACTATTTTCCACTTTATATTATTCCACCAAAGGGTACCCTTTAGGTCTCTATACATCTTTGTACTCCCTAGATGAACTATATAACTCGTATTATGAGCTTCCTTTAAGATTTTCCTTTTAAGTTCTTCATCATTTAGGACACATACTCTATTCTCAAACTTCAGAGAGCCATCTTTGTGAATCTTGAGCTTGGACTTAGTGCCTACTTCAACAGCATCTCTGATCTTTTGAAGATTCGAATCCTGTTCTGGGCAGCTTTAATCTCATCAATCAAAGAAGGGTGAACTTGCAAGTTCGTTAATTGTAAGCAAGCACCCGGTAAGCACACCTCAATATTCATCGCTTACAGGTCCTTCAATATATACCTTTTAGAAGTAATCAAATATGCCACGTGACAAGATTTCCTACTTAAGGCATATGCAACCACACTATCGTTCCCAAGGTATTAATTAATCATTAAATCATAGTCCTTCAGCAATTCAAGCCATCTACACTGCCTTATGTTCAACTTTTTTTTTTGTGTAAACGAATGCTACAAACTTTTGTGATCAGTATACACCTCACATCCCTCTCCATATAAGTAGTGCCTCCAAACCTTCGAAACAAAAACAACGGTGGCCAACTCTAAGTCATGAATAGCGTAATTTACCTCATATGGCTTCAACTATCAAGAAGCATAAGCAATCACCTTGCCCCTTTGCATGAGCACACACCCTGAACCCTTTTTCGAAGTGTCACTGTAGATTGTAAATCCTTCTCTGTTAGTTGGTAAGGTAAGGGCATGGGCAGAAAACAAAAGCTTTTCCAACTCTTGAAAACTTCCTTCATATTCTTCAGACCGCTTAAAGCAAACTCCCTTTCTAGTCAAGTAGGTTACAAGTGCAGCTAGAATGGAAAATTACTCCATAAGCCGCCTATAGGACCCAACTAAGTCTAAGAAACTTCGAATCTCTGAGACACTATTTGGCCTGCTCTAATTCACAACTGCCTCTACTTTCTTAGGATCAACAGAAATACCACCCTTGTTCACCACATGCCCTAAGAAAGAAACACTATCTAACCAAAACTTACACTTTTTTAGCTTACCAAAGAGTTGCTCTCGCCATAAGGTTTCTAATACAAGCCTTAAGTGTTGCTCATGTTTTCCATGGCTCTAAAAATACACCAAAATGTCATCAATAAAAACCATAACAAATTTGTCCAAGTAGGGCTAGAAAACCCGATTCATAAAGGACATCTTGGTGCATAAGCATCCCGCGTTTACGCAAGGTCTGTGGAAGGGCCGCACCCCAAGGGGTGAATTGTACGCAGCTTAAGATCTATAAATGCAGCAGGGGTATTGGTTAACCCAAAAGGCATTAGTAAGAACTCCTAATGGCCATGCGTTGTCTAAAAAGTTGGTTTAGATATATCTTCCTTCTTGATCTTCAATTGGTGGTATCTAGGCCATAAATCAACCTTGAAAAATACTTGAGCACCCTAGAGTTGATCAAATAAATCATCAATTCATGGTAGAGGATATTTATTCTTCATAGTCACCTTGTTCAGTTCTCTATAGTCTATGCAGAGTTGTAAACCATCTTTCTTCTTCACAAAAACACTGGTGCACCCCAAGGAGATACACTAGGCCTAATAAAGCCCTTATCAAGCAGTTCTTATAGTTGTCCCTTTGACTCTTTCAACTAAGCGGGTGCCATTCTTTAAGGGGTCTTCAAATTAGGTGTCATTCAGGGAACCAAATCAATAGAGAAGGCCACTTATCTATCGGGAGGTAACCCAGGAAGATCCTCAGGGAAAACATCTTGATACTCTCTAACAATTAGTATATCCTCTATCTTTTGATCTTTATTTTAAGTGTCAATAATCAAAGCTAGAAATGCTAGGCACCCTTTCTTGATCAACTTAATGGCTTGTAAGGTAGAAATAATGCTAGATGACATATAAGCTCCATTCCTAATAAAACTAAATTCAGGTTAACTAGGTATTTGAAAGTTGACAAGTTGATTCCAACAATATAGGGTGGCATAATGCACAGACAACCAATACATCCCTAATATGACATAAAAGTCATGAATATCCATAATAATTGGATCGACTAAGAGCTCGTTACCCCAATTATTGCAAAACAACTCTTGCACTTTCTATCCACAATATTACCAGTTAGGGTACCAGCACACAACTCTTCCTCTAACAATACATAGGGGAAGTTACATTTTTGTGCAAAATTTGATGATATGAAAGAATAGGAATAGAGTTGGGAAATAGGTCGTGCCAGATCAGCTCATTTAATAAACAAGTTAATTTTATGTTAGCCTCGAAAATAGCTTAGATTTGCTCAAAACTGAAAAATAGCAAGCTTTCACACTAAACAGTCGAATCATGTCGACTCGAGGTTAAAATCGGTTCGATTTGGATCGAGTTTATGTTTCTCCCAGTAACTTCAAGTCGGATTCATATCATGTTATCATGTCAGGTCAGACTTTTCAACTCTAAATGGGAAGCATCTAGATAAAAAAGAACATGAGCAAATGCTGAGTTAACTGTAATAATACCTGATACAACATTGTTAGAGACGTCTACATCCTCCCGACTCAAAGCAAATTCTCTTCCTGTTGTACGAGGTCTTCTTCCTCTTTGAGTGCTACTTGGAGCCTGCACTGTCTAAGTTTGATTTGAAATGGCATATGATGGAACAAAACGAGGGCTTGGGACTTCTACACAGAGTGGGGCTCGTTATCATTCTGGAGATACTTAGCAACCTTGTGATAAGTTTGACCACACCTAAAGTGACCACCACTTAACCATCTGCAATAATTGGATAGGTGGGATGCTCCACAATGGGCACATAGCAGCTTTTCTTATTGATTATTCTACCTCTGTCATCATTGGTTTGAGTATCCACCATGAATGTTTGGCAAACGACCATCTTATTGTGAGAACTTTCCTCGGAAGCTAGCAGAGCTACTCCCTTGATGTGAATACCCATCATGAGGGGACTTGCTAAAAGACCGAGGCTTCAAAATCTGATGTATCAAAACCTCTAACCTTCTTCTTATGATCACCAAATTTACAATCCTCTATCTCCTTTAGAATAAGATGGACATTCTTAGCTCTATCAACAAGATCTACAAAATTATCAAGTAGAACACAAGCAAATAGCCTCTGAACATTGTCATTCAAACCCGCTTCAAATCTCCTTATCTTGCTTTGCTCATAAGCAACTAGTGTTGGGGCAAACCTAGAAAGTCTATCAAATTCTACTTCATATTCATCGGCAGTTCTATTACCTTGCCTCAGCCCAATAAACTGTTTCTCCATCTCCTTTCTTTAGCTACTAAGAAAATATTTGGCATAAAACTCTACACAAAACTTAGCCCAACTGAAGGAATCTTCGTCTTTTTCATTGCTACGCTCGACAAATTTTCACTAATGTCCAGTACTATCTTGCAGCAAGTAGATAGCATGGCCAACTTTCTCTTTCTCTGAACAATGTGAGCCCTGGAAGTCCTTCTTCATCTCATCGACCCAATTTTCTGCCTCTACTTGGTTTATAGTTCCAACGAACGGGTCAAGACCTATGTTTAAGAAATCCACCAACCCCTTGATCGAAGAAAATGATGAACTATCCATGCCTGGGGTACTCAGTGGTTGTTGTTGATGCTGCTACTGTTGACTAATAAAACCTAAGAAGTCTTGCATAAACTTCAGCATCACCTGTCGGGGATTAAGTAATGGAGTATTAGTTTGAGGTGTCTCCGCTTGACTCACTATGGCCTACGCTTACGAGGCTTCTTTTTCTCAGAATGCATTCTGAAATAAGATAAGAAAGATTAAGAGGAAACCCTAAAAACCACAAGAAGCTTTGAAAGGATGACAAGAGCATATGAATCAACACATGTAAACCTTACTAACTTTTAAAGGAGGACAAGCCACTTAGATTGCCTAACATACGAACTTATGCACCCAAGACAAATCTCAAAGGAACCTATAATCCAAAGGAGCTTTTGCGACCACAACTAAGGATGCTAGGGTTTCACTAACCTAACTCTGATACCGCTAAATCTGTCATGCCCCAAACGAGGGAATAATAGATGCCACATACCTGTAGTATCAAGAGTCCCACAAGCATGCAAGGCTCAAAAGATCAAGCAGAGCAATAAACACTAAAGATTAATATTATTTCCTAACTAGAGAATGATGTAGGAATTCAAGCTAACCATGATAAATAATAGGACTACGAATTAATGAAAATTCAAATGTCTTACATCCAAAAAAGATGTACGTCGATAAGATCTAATCTCAAAGTACAAAAATAACATAATACTAGTCCTCTAAACAAGAGTCTAGTCCTTAAGACCCATCATAACAACAACAACCAATCCCCACTTCCTGATTTAGACACTAACAAAAGTAAGCCCTGAAAAAATTAAGAAGATGGAGGGATGAGCTCAGAAGCCCAGTAAGTAGCATAACACTCCTTTAGCTAGGTTATGCATGCAAACAACACAAGTTGGGTCATTTATATTAGTAACAATATATTAATAAAATAACCATGACTGGGTTTTATAATAGGTAAATTTTATACGTGTATATAGAATCTGCAATAGATCAAAGACATATAAGAATCATAGTACAAAATAGAGCTTATGTTACAAGTCAATCGAAAGGTACAGTGTATACCTTCACCGGATAAGGCAGAAGACACAACCCAAAACAAAATCGGTATTTGCAAATCATACAAAATGATACCCAGTCACTGAAGCTAATAAATAGCAATAAGTAACAATTTAGCGACACAGAGTAAGTGATTTATCATAAGACGTAAACCAAATACTTCACGATAAAATCACAATAGTCAATCAACTTAGTAAAATTTATACTGTTCAAGAAGAGATACTTTGCAAATATAATGGTTAAGCACAATAAAATCATACTTGTTTGATACAAGTCCAAATATGATTGATGTCATAGCATAATTAGTATTCAAACAAGCTATTTTCCAAACAGAAATCAAAATGTAACAAAATCGCATCTTTTAACGTATTCTGAAAATAATTCGATTCAAATTATAGCATGCGAACCTAATTCACAAAAACCAGTTTACAGAAAAAATTTGACCAATACTATTTTTGGCACAAAATACTAAAAGAGTATTACACCACTTACCCCTAGCGCTAGTCCAACTAACCGATTCCATTCGCTTAAAACCACCTATAATTACACGTGGGGTCCAGACCTCAACATATACCTTCGTTATTTAGCGATTTGACCCTAAATATGACAACCGATAATAGCCCAAGGTAAGTGCATGTAACAACATAGTTCTTATAAACTATGGGTAACCAAAATTTCCTAAGTTGACATGAGGCCCAATGAGATGGTCAGTAGAGTATGATCCCTAATAGGCACCACCCATTTGGAGAAAATATATGAGTATAATTTAAAAACAAAAATTGCTTGTTAAATAGAACATTGACCATGACTATAAAATGCCCAAACTGGCACTCTGAAATAAAGTCTATAAGACGAAGAACAACTTTGATTCAATATATTTAACAACCCAGAGCACTCTATGCCAAAATCAGCAAAACAATTTTAATGAAGCTCAATCCACCAAGCTAAAAGTTGAGGAATGATTTAATATAATACAATTTATTGAATGGAGTGAATCATAAAAATCGTTGGTTATGGAATAAAACTATCAACAGGTCGAAGGCAAAAGTAAGGATCAACAACAACAATCTGTGCATAATTAAAATATGGTGGAAACCCATATGCTATAAAATATAGTAGACCACTACCAACAAAAGTGGATTTATGAAGACCAAATTTAATCGAGGAGTTGAACGATGAATTAAAGGATCAAATATTTAGTTTTAAGAATCTGCTTTTGCAATTAAAACAACCAACGTGGAAGTGGTAAAGTCCATTTAGGTATTTTGGCAAACAATTGACAGTAATAGTCATTGCCTTGTACTTTTAGAAGAAACACAACGTAATATAGCACGGTGGCGACAAATAATTACGGTCAAGTGCTTGCGGTAACAGCTTTGAATTTATCCTAAAGAGGTCGCATCGATTAGTCAGAATTCATCTGAAAGAGAATCAAGTTCATCCATTTGTGCAGGTGGGAAAATTACTATTAAGAATTCGGCCTGCAACTAATTAAATAATGAGGATGGTCACTACCATAGATTTATGAAAGATGGTAAAACAAGACCACATTTAAAGAGATTATTGAATACAGTTACGAAAAGGCCAAACTGGAATACAAAAGAAAAATTTGCGGGACATACATGCTACTGAATATTGATAATTAACACACTAATCGATGATAGAAAAATTAATTAAACTAAATGAGGTACCAACCTTAGGTTTTTTAGAGATGAATTTATCTATTCCCTCTCTTTCCTTTTGACTGAGAGACATAGAAACTATATTGTTTTCTAAGGATATAAAATAAAATAAATAAAGAGGTCTAGAATTAAAGTTACATGACCTATAAGTGGTCAAAATGAATCTTCCTAAAAAGCAACAAATAGTAACAATTAAAAGAAACTTCTTTTTTTTTTTTTTTTGGGTTTTGGGAGACCGGGTATTACAATTATCATATTGTTCATGCCTTACACGTGCAATCTTTAGTAGTATTACAACAGGGAGAAAACTTTTTGGCCCTTGATACTCGTGTTGTAAGAGAAAGAAAAATATGTTCCCACAGAAGTAGTCATCTAAATGATATATGCCTTATTGCAAAATATTCATAAATGGCTTGTCCTAATTCAAATTAATATATTTTATGATTTAAAATAATCAAAATTTTAATTATTACAACTTATTATAAATTATAAAGCTTTAATATTCGTCGGTTACACTAATAAACATAAACTAACACCCTAGCCAGATCAACCCCATCCGCAAAGGCATATTATATGTGTGATTTTGTAAATATAAAAGATTATGTATAAAATGATGATTATACAATTTATAAATTTTAGCATTCTTTTATTATTCAATCATACAGTCTTTTCCAATTTAATATGTGATAATATACATTTTAAGTGAAATAAGACACTTAAAAAGTGTCTTGTGATAAGACACTTATTGTTTTGCACCATCTAAAATCACATTAACGGACAAACTACCTTCACTTGCACATGGACAAATCACAAACAATTTAAGCTAGATACTTCTCCAATTTCTCGACTTCTTCGACGCTACCAATGTACAGGGGTACGCGCTGGTGAATCTGTTCCGAAATTCAAAGAGAAAGAAATGGCATCAGAAAAGTCTCATAATGATGCTGAGAAACTAATTGTGCAGTGAAAACTTACCTCTGTTGGTTCAATGTCAAGTATCCTCTGATGACCATCAGAACCTTTGCCACCCGCTTGTTCCACTATAAAGCTCATTGGTGCACATTCATACAAAAGCCTCAACTTCCCATTCTTGCTATTTTTATCCCTTGGGTACCCATAAATGCCACCGTATAAGAGTGTTCGGTGAAAGTCTCCAACCAGACTCCCAATGTACCGAGCAGAGTAGGGCTTGCCACTTGGTCCAGGGTCTTTAAGATCATCGATGTATTTCTTCAACTTGGCGTCCCATAGCTGGTAGTTCCCTTCATTGAAAGCATATATTTTCCCAGCTTTGGGTATCTTAATGTTTTCTTTGGTCAAAACAAACTCACCATACATGGGGTCTAAGGTGAATGCATAGACCCCTTTCCCTATGGTTAGCACAAAGATTATCGAGCTCGAGTACATGCAGTAACCAGCAGCGAGAAGGTTGTTCCCTGGCTGGCAGACATTAACCACGCACCTCTGCTCTTCTGTGCTCAACTGCATTATTTGATACTTCATTTGCCATACTTACAGATCCCATAAAACAACATCACATGCATTTTTGTCTTACACTCAAGATACAAAGCCAATTATGTGGCTATGAATTAATGAGTAGTGTGGGAGTTCTGTCCCTTCCAATGACATTACTTTAGTAGTTATATATACAATTTTTGTTTACTTTCAGATTTCTTTTATCTCACAGTTTTAAGTACTTTTGAGCTCTGAAGGAGGAAGAAGGGAGGAAAATGGAAGTACGATGGAGGAGATGGTTACCTCTGAATCATTGTCTGATACAAGACACTCATCATTAGGGCTGTAGATTCCAAAGATCGAACCAGTGGACACAGCAGCATCAATGTTGGATGAACCATCAAGTGGATCAAACACCACAATATAATTGCCGGAGTAGCTCTCTTCTACAGCTACTGGTACATCCTCTTCCTCCGATGCTATTATTCCTGTTCTCCCACTTGATCTTAAGCAGTTTGAAAACACCTGTCATTATCAACTCCCTTAGTGTCCATACAAGAGATAAAGGGAATAAGTTTGTTTAAACAGATTGATCTGTTCAAATATGTTGTTTTAATTGTCTAATTCAAATTCAAGTCTATACCCCCTTAATATGTTTAACACGTATGATTTAAGAGGGTTCAAATGTGATAGCCTTGGCCCCAACCTTAGGCTGCTTTAGACAGAGCTTACAAGAATAATCTTTCAAATACCTACAACTCAACAAATAAGAAACTGACAGTTTTATCAGACATTTGATTATAACCTACTATAACCCAAGTTGATGTCTCTGACTATTTCAGCCACCCCAATGGTGGAAATGGCTGTATATATGTCGTTTGGATCCATATGCGGGCTTTATAGAAGCCTTCTTCCCTAAAAAATCTGCATGTGATTCCAATAGACAGCATCCGCTGCTCCATTCCAATACGCTGACAACCCGAGGGGGGAAAAACTCCCAAGAAAATGAAAAAAGAACGAAAATCAATCTTGCAGTAAACACATGTATTTTTACGATTGAAAAATAGCGAGCATAGGACCTCATTTGAGACAACGTCAAGCTTCTTTTGGTCCTCTCCTTGGACGTTAACAGCGCCTTGAATTCCAGTGAGGTTAGAAATAGGAGCTCTTTGAACCAGAGCGGCAATCTGCTTACAAGCCATGGATATGCTGGAAATCACGATGGTAAGCTCCGCATCAATGGCCCCTGATTGCTCCTGCTTTAGAAGCCAGCTCGTGAGTGCTTGAATCTCAAACTTGCTTCCTCGCTTCTTCGTAGTTTCCACCTCAGTTGTGGCTTCCACTGCATTGCATCGGACCCCAGCGGTTACATATCTGCCCCTCCTAGAGTCTGCCGAAGGATGTGTGAGAAGGCACTTTGAGTGTGAGAAGCATAGCTGTAGAGAAGGGACGGAGGAGAGAGAATTTGGGGTTGAGAAAAGCAACATGAATGATGGAATTGACGCAGCTGCCATCACTGCCATGAATTTCGTTACTCCTCTCGGTCACTCCGACGTGAGTAGTTTTCTTATTTTGCTCAACGGACAAATGCGGGGATCGTTGGGATTTAATTTGTATGGGCATGGTGTTTTGGGGAGTGGCAATGGGAATGTGAGGCTAGTATAGAGAGTTTCCCATAGTTTCCATGGCCCCACATATCCTCCTAGGAGCATCTTTTGTGACTCTGTTTAGTTGTTAATTATTGACTGTTAGTTATTTGTAGTAATTGTTTGTAGAAAAACGGTTTAGTAAGTTAGGTATTTTTAAGAAAGATGTTAGATAAAATTTCATTTATGTCCTTATCTCTAAATTACTTTTTAATAGAATATGTCCTTTAATTTATTGGTCATCATATTTTCTTTTTAGAAAAGAATTAAATTTGTGTCATATGCATAAATCAACTATAGTTTCTGTCTGTGTAGTGACATCTACAAAGGTAACACCGCTTACATCTAAGAGTTTTTTTTTTTTTTTTGGGTATGTATATATATTAACTTATTTCATGAGCTAAAAAATTCATTACTTTCTTACTAATTCCACATAATTTGAATTCATCGCTTATCTTATTTCTTTTCAATTTGTATTTGTCTAAATGTTGTCCATGTTTTATAATATTATTTTGTTATTTATTAGATTTTGTAGGTTATGAATTGAAATTGAAATTTACATGAACTCCTAGTGATTTTACCTTCATTAGATTCGTTTCATATAAAACAAAATATCAAATGTTACTCTTTACTTGGATCATTCCAAAGCTCATTGTCTAAATAATTAGAAGGGGGACTAAATAATCTAAAATATAAATATAAAGTGTTCATAAAGATGTATAGTGAAAGAACCAAATAAGTTTGACATTATACACTAACAAAATTTGTAAATCCATATCAAAAAATACACTATTTAACTAAAAAATGCAAACAACGAAAGAGATAATGCAGGTTCAATGTTTTACTTTTGTCCCCCACAATAAAAACAAGGTAAAGACCCTACTCTTGTTAATCATGAAAATCTAATTGGGTTTAAATGCTATTGATACAAGCCTTCAAGAAACAACTTATAGTACACCATACTATTTCTATTTCATAAAAGCAAGAGTCCATGAGCATAATTTAATAGCATATAATTTAAAAAAATGAATAAAAACTTGGACACCAATGTTCATAGCCACTATCTTCATTCAATATCTTTAATTCGCTTGAATAGTGCTATTTTACTTGATTTCACATCTATGTGGGCAATAAAATAAGTGTTTTGCACAATCGAATAAAATCCCTTTTTACGGAATGCCCGAATATTTGTAAGTCACGTAGGTTTAGGGTGTGTGCGTTTTTATTTTTGAAAAAAAAGGCAGAAACGAGAAAGGGAGCAAATAAGGCAATTAGGCAAGGAAATAGAGATCGTGTCTATGTTAGCAACATGATTTATAAGGATTGATACACATTATTACATGTACCAAAGTGTACATGTCATTGCATATTATATGCGGGGTGAAAAATGAGAGTTGGGATGCTTCTTTTGATTTGGATATCTTCTGATTGTATATTCTATTTGTATATAGTTTGGTGACTTGGTTATTAGGGTGATGCAAGTGCCTGAGTTGTGTACATAGTTTCCTTATCATCTGTATATATGTTTATATTTTGAAAAACCCAAAAATATTTGCTTTTGTTTTTGAAGCAATTTTGTGAATATTTCATTTGAAAATCTTCACGAGACCTCACTCGTCCACTTGGAAAGCCGAGGAGTTGAAAGAGCTTATTGCATACACTAAATACAACAGTGATTTCTACGATAGTGAGCTAGGATTTTTTTTTTCTTATTTTCCATTTCTGTTTAGGT
>JAKOGI010002750.1:0-40000 GCA_029747015.1 Carnegiea gigantea
TATATATATATATATATATATGTGTGTGTGTGTGTGTGTGTGTGTGTGTGTGTGTGTGTGGTGTGTGTGTGTGTGTGTGTGTGTGTGTGTGTGTGTGTGTGTGTGTGTGTATGTGTGTGTGTGTATGTGTAGATATATGTGTAGATACTCATAAAAGGGAATGGATTAGATATCAGCACCAGAATGTTGATATGAGTTATTAAGATGTCATAGGGCGCATAGGCCTTGAATCTTAACGTCAGTGATGGATGTATGATACATTGACACTGAGGATAAGTATAATGATGATGAACCAATCTAATTAGTTAGTAAAGCACATCCTACAAGAAATTAGACATAGGAATTAATCTACTAATGAAGCCCTTAAGGCTTGGACAAAATAAATTAATGCTCGTAATGGAGATTTGCATCATGTCGTTGACCGCATAAGTTCCCTTTTAACAGAGCGCGAGGCTTCTCCAACAATCATCGAGCCAATAGACATCATTGAATATCAGTAAGGGAGATCAAGGTTAAGATATGTTTGCTGCCCATATGCATAGAGAACTCACATGTTTTAGTTAAAAATGTTTACTTACCTATTTTTGATACAACAACATTCTATACTATTTTTTGAACATAATAATATGAGCTCGCCTAATTCATGAAGCATATGCTTATAGCACTTATGCTAAACCAATTAAACAAGGTCAGTGTTGACCGCCTTTGATTGATCAGACTTTCCAATCGGTCTGGGTCCACGCATGTATGGGTACCAAAAGTGTCCCATTAAGCACTCCTAGCCACTTTGTTTTTGTGCATAATCAAGATTGCTTTTAGTTTTTATTTGGTTTTTGATTTTGTAGGAAATAAAGATTTAATGAAATAATAGGCATAAAAGACACGCGATAAGAGATGGAAATCAAGAGAATACAAACCAAGCCAAGCTAAGTGGACTCGTTCATGTAACCTGATCCAATTGGAAGAAGAGAAAAGATTTATTTGCTTGACCCCACTTGTTGGGCCTGCTAACTTGCCTCCCGTGACCTAACATGCATGGTCCAATCTCTAACCTAGCAGAACAGGTCCAGCACCAACATCAACATCAGCATATCAAAAAAATTCTAGAGGCAGTTTAGGATTTTGGCAAGAAATTTTCCGAGTCTACTCAAAATGGAATAGGAAATTAATTACAATTAGGAAAGGCAGAATATCAGCTTGGGCATTAGAAATCTAGTGCAATTAGCAAAGTAGGAGGGGGCTGAAACTAATATAAATAGGGGTGCTTGTAGTTCATCAATTTCTCTTCCTCTCTCTTATAGCTTTAGTTTTAGAGTTTGAGATATTATTACAATTGTAGGAATTCTTTCAAGTTGAATTAATTTCAAATTTTTTTTCTGGTTTTAGTTTTTCTAGTTCTAGTTTTAGTTTAATTTTTCTAGTTCTAGTTTAATTTTCAAAGTTTTCTACTTTTAGTTTCAATTTAAGTTTGTTAGTTTCAATTTTATTCCTTCCAAAAATTCTTTTTCCTTCAAAGTTTCAATCTTTATTACTCTTTCGAGTTGATGATGGATATTGAATCCTCGAGGTGATATATCATTTAAGATTTGAAATTTCTACATTTAGTAAGGCTGACTGGTCAAAATAATTTCTTTCTTCTCTCTTATAATTTTTATTGTAATTTCATAATTTAGATTAGCGTTTTTGTGAGGCTACTCGCTATTATTGGAAGTTAGTTTCAGTTAGATTATTTGAGATTAGTTTAGTAGTTTAATACTAGTGATTAAATTCAACCCATGTCCATGGATGACCTGTAAAGTGCTACACTAATGGTTGTACACTTCTGGCTTATTTTTACAGCTCCTGAGATACCACAAGCTTTTGGCGTCATTGCCGGGAATGGTGTTGAAATTGACTACTAGTTTCAATTGTTGATTGCTTACTTTATTTGCTTTAAGTAGTTTAGTTTATTTTCTTCAATTAGTTTAACTGGTATAGTAAATCATTAGCAGAGATAGAACAAGAATTGACAAAACAAAAAAATATCGGTGTTGGTGGATTTGGACTTTGAGTTTCTATTTGGATTTTTCCTAGGCTAATATAGTACTAATTTCGTTGTTGTGATATTTTTAATGGATTCTTAAGGATTTTTAGAGTTTAGATAATTTTTTGTGGAATTTTTGGGCATTTATGGAATTTTCAGCAATTTATGGACATAGTTTTCTATTCTTATTTTTCTACACTATTCTGGGATAGAAAAAAATTGAGACAAAATCTTTTCATATTCTATATTATTGTACTAAATTTTTTGTGTTTAGTATTCTAATTTTAAAATTTGAGTTTTTGGTTTTAATTATAGCTTTTGCTTGTTTAGGTTTTAGTTTATTTTCTGTTTTGTTTTAGTTTAGGTGGTGTTTTTGGTTTTTGTTTTTGTTTAGCTTATTTTTGGTTTTTTTTTTATATGTCAAAAAAAATCAGGAAAATAAACTGATGCTTGTGGTTTGTGTATATGCTTCTTTTCGGTTATTCGTGTTAGGTTACTTCTTGTTTTTTAAGTCCTTTTGGTCTTTCTTTTCTTTTGATAATATAGTTTTATTTTTGTTAGTTTATTTTGTTTTGTTAATTTAATTGTTTAGGTGTCTTGTTTTTGTCTTAGGAATTAGTTTTGAATTAGTGTGTTAGAGTTGTTGATTTTTCCCCTCTTTTAAAAAAATCTAAAAAAATTGAAATAAAATTGAAAATCTAAAAGAAAATTAAAAAATTCTTAAAATTGAAAAAAGAGTTTCAAGAATGCAAGTTTTTAATTTCCCAATTTTTGAGCATGAATATTTTTGGAGTTATTTGTCGAGACTTAACGATTATCTTGTTCAGTTGAACCAAAGTTTTCAAAAATGGGACGTTTGTGAGGTCATTACTATGGGTCTGAATGCTGAATTCCGAGGTCATGTTGAGTCTATGTGCCCTAGAAGTTTATTAAGATGATCGTCAAGAACTCAAGATGAGGTTTGAGATTTTTTTTTTTTTTTTGAAAAGTTAGCTTGGGGCACTTATGAGTTTGAACAAGTTAGAGGGACTTTACGATACCCTACTCATGGTCAGTATGTTTTTCCTGCTAATCCTCACCACTAGAATCACTTTATAGATTTATACGACAACCAATATTACTCTTGTGTGCCCCATGTTTTGTGTGATTATTGTGAATGTAGTAGCCCGACCCTCAATCATATTTATTTATTTAATTAACCCATGTTATTAATTTTTTGCATTTATTTATCTCATTTAATCATCCCGGTTGGAAGAATTCATTTTGGGCTTCACTTTGCAATTCGAATTTCATTTACATAAGAATTTCGGGTGAATCATTATTTGGCCCTCATAAATATGTTTTAAAGGATTAAATTACTTTTCATAATGCTTTCAAAATGATAATAACAATAAAAATAAAATAATTTCGATCGGTGAATTATTTAAATCGCGTAAGGTGAATTTTTGAACCCAAGCTCATTTGGGCCGGATTTTGGCCCAGCAAGCATTACTCCAACTCATTTGACTAATCACCATGAGTTTTGTCAAATTTCCATTGGTTTAAATTTGCTTTTGCTAGGGAAAATTTCAGCCAAGTAAACTTTCCATTCATTTCTAACCAAGTAAACACACACCCCCCCATCCATCTCCCTCATTTCTCTCTCTACTCCATGGTTTTCTTTCCCTCAGTTGCAGCCACTGTTGTAGTGGTTTTTTAGCCAGTTTTTGGCCAGCCTTGGCTGCCTCCTGCTCCCCCCGACACCCTAGCACCACTAGCCACCATCGTCCATCCTCAAAACCACCAAACATCACCCCCATCTCTCTCTTGTTAAGCTCCAAATAAGTGATATCAACTTGGATTCTTTTCATTTTGATTTTTGTTTTCGTGATTTGGGTTTTGATCATGTTCTTTGGAAGGAAACAAGAGTTATTTTAATGTTTTTAATTGTGGATTGAGCATGAGGCATGCCAGGGCTTAGGGGTTTGCCATGATCATGTTAGATTAAGTCAAGTGATGGATTTGGATTGTTTTGTATATAATTTTATAATCTTTAGTCTTATTGATGATTATGATGGTGTTTTTGGTGATTTGGAATGAGTTGAAGGTGAGTTCAAGTTGGCCATAAACTAGATTCAAATGATATTGCAAGGTTTAGCTCTCCTTTAATGGCAAGCATGTTATTTGTGTATATTTGATTGAGAAATGAATCTTTGATGCATATGATTATGAAGTGAAATTGAGTATTATGGCTTAGTATGGTGATGGGAATGACCAAATCTTTGTTAGATGATTTCAAGGAGTGATTTTGGATGAGTATTTATGTGAAAAGAAAGGAGAAAGCAGTGACAGCGTGGCTGTGAACTGACAGAAAATAGGAGACACTTTGCAAATAAATTGGTAATGATCAGCCTAGCTAAAAATTATAATTTTTGGTGCGTAGATGGGTTGATGTGTTAGCTTTCAAATGCATTTTGAATCACCTTAATCTGAGTTCTGTGGACAAAGTTATGGCTGTTTTGCTACAATTGTGTAGGTTCAACCAAAACTGACACACTTGTGCTCTAGTCCTATTTTAGGAACCCTATTGCGGGAATCATGTTTTGCATTACAAATAAAAGTTTTTTGGGACTTCTTAATCTTTCTATATTAGGGTTTTAGGTCTCCATTTGAGGTTAAGGGTGAAAGTAGGGATGACAGTATAGTCCGAATTCGATGCAAATCCGATCCGATTCGAGGCAAAATTATCCGATTCGAATTCGATAAAAAATAATCTGATTCAGAGTCCGATAAAAATAATCCGAATTTGACTCCGATCTGAGTGAATTTGGAGGAGAGTCCATCCGATCCGATCAACATCCGATCTGATATCTTTTTCTAATAATTTCAACTTCTCTGAAGATAAAAAAATCCTAATATGGCAACTCTTAAAAAATCTGCGTAAGGTCTGCACTCTATGTGCAGTACACTTTTCTTTCTTAGCTAATTTCTTCTTCTCTCCTGATCTTTTTCTTGCTCTCTCATCTTTGTTAATTAAAGTTGTACTTTCTCCCTTTCCTTCCAACTGTTGTACCATTGTCTGTCCCTTTTACTCTAAAATAAATTTGCATTTTCTTTTTTCAACACATTTTTACCTTAACACATTGAAATGTTTAATATAAAAAGTTATTTGACATTAAAGAGGTATTTAATATTGCACTTACAAGTGAGCAAAAATAAGGTTGGAAATAAAAAATTATGCAAGTACTGAATAAAAGTATGTAATCGGATTATATCCGATTATATCCGGATTCGATCCGAAATCAATCCGAATCCGATTTAACATCCGATCAGATGGAGTCAGATTTGGATTGGATTTTCAAATCCGATTATTAATTGAATCGGATTTGGATGTCTATACATCCGATCTGAATCCGACCCGTTGCCATCCCTAGGTGAAAGTTATAAATTTTTGAAGTGAACTAATCTGCTTTGGTGCAAATTGGGCTGTTATTGCAATTTTCTATAAGATTTCATGCATTTTGGTTGAGTATTTTGAGTTTGATGATTTTTGGAAGCATTTTCAGTAATTTTGTAAAGAGCAATAATAAATATTGAGTGAGATTGATCATGTACTCATTTTGTGTATTTTGGGCCAAGTAAGGTCATTTAAGGGAAAATGAATATTCATGGACTTTCATAGAGCTTTTACCTTGATTAATGAGAAAGAAGAAGACAAGTATACAACTTGAAAGCTCGTTTATGAGTTTTGAATCAATTATAAATTTTATAAAGAAAATACCAAGTTTAGTGAGCTTAATAGCTTCTATTGAGTTCAATGACTCATTGAGGTAGAATACTATATCTAATAGATTTATGAATGAAACATGGGAAGTTGGGAGAAATTTTGACTCAAAAACCATATTTATCAGACCAAGTTATTACAATTTATGCTATTTTAAACAAAAATATATCTCTCTTCATCTCAAACCTTTATTACTTACTCAATTCAGAATGTATCAAGTGTATTTATCAAGCCAATCTAGTATACTCGCTATTATCTTAAACCAAGCTATACATCAGTGAGCCTTAAACCCGTATCAGCAACCTATCTCAGAAAAGGCCACAACCACTCTTCAATTGTCACCATCAGGGCCTTTTTTTTTGTAATCTCATTTATCTCATTGTGGTCTATTTTACGTTCATTTACTTTATATCGGATTTAATTACTTTTATTAATTTAGTTTTAAAGTTATCTTAAAATACCCAACTTATGTATACCATTTAATTACTCAATTGCTATTACACATACTCACTTAATTATGTGAGTAAAGATCATTTACTGACTACACATACCTACAATGACATTTATGAAACAGAATCGAGGCATGGTTCCCATTCCCTGTTATGCATAAGTGTTATCAAGTCAGAACATATTTATGAAGTCAGATGCCATTTATGAAACATATGACATTTATCAAGTTAGATAATTTTTTAAAAATTCAAGGTCGTCCATTGCCTGTATCTTTAGAAAGCATAACATATTTATGAAGTTACAACTCTTAACGAGTTTATCAATAAAAAAGTTTATATAGTGTGTAACACCCCCAGCCCCTAGGCCAGAAGCGTTACGCTTTCCTAACTTCTTACTTAATTCCTGGGACGAAACGGACAGAGTTTGCCCCTAAAAACCCACCATTTCCAGGCTAAAAGCCTTACAATAAGTCCCTGTAAAACAACGGAAGCGTAAACATTTAAAACATAACTCAACGGCCACACGCCGGAGTTCATAACTCAACGAGCCACTCGCTCGGAGTACACCAACCAGATTGATTCATGAATAAAGAAGAAATGGAAGATACAACTCAACGGTTAACAAAACCGGAGTATTAAGATTTACATCCCAAAACATAGCTAAATTAAATCAAGAAGACATCTAACTAACTTGATGGTTGGCTCAGACGGCCATACAGAGCGACCTTTTATACCATATGCATTACATGAACTAGAATAATTGTTTACAGACCTTTATAAACTAAGAATACATTAGATGACTTCATTAAACACATAGGATCCCTTCAAATGAGCACGTACGACGCCTTGTAAGCAACAATAGGTTCCTTCTGAACTTTTCTGACTCAACTTCTTCCTGTCAGAAAGAAAACCTGGGGAAGAGGGGAAAGAGTAATGGGATGAGCAACCACACGCTCAGTGAGTGTCCCCCAACCCCCTTAAAACCAAAACCGTTGCAGGCAATACTATCTTTACTAGTCACATATCACGTTTTCATACTTTACTATTATAATAGATGTTCATAGAACCTTCATGGGAGGATCACTAAACATAACTTCACTTAAGCACTTAAACACGTTTCCAGGATTCTAAATGTTCAAACGTCTTTACTAACAGGCAGATGAACACTTAGATAGGCGACGAGGCTAAGCATAGAAATCTTTCTTTTTCATAATATAACTTCTTAGCGTTTCAGTTTAAACTACGCATGAAACCTCAATCCCATGATGTGTATATAAGGTTATCCCTTTTCATAAATACACTTTTCTTGATATTTCATTCATATAATATACAGATCACACACATAAACACATATCAAGCATTTAAGTATCTTAAAACATCATATTAAGCTATATGACACCCTCGCATGCTATTCACATATCAACGTTCATTCTTTTAGGAAGAGACGCCTTCATCCATGGAATTTTTAACGTGCTATAACTTTCTTTCTCATCTCATACACTTTAAATCAGACAGGCTTGCTATGGATAAGAATGATGTCGCACAAGATTAGAATCCACGTTAAACCATGCTTAAGAATCGTTCATAAAGCATTCATTGAAAGCTTTCTTTTAATACATGGGCTAAGAATCCATATTCAAACACGCTTGTGGATCATTTTATAACTCATTCATTGAAAACTTTCTTTCTTTCGTTGAAAACGTTTTCTTAGTCTTCAAAGGAAGTTTCATTTCGTTTGGTCGTATAACGACCCTTATAAGCTTTCCATACATCATTCCATATAGCCTTTTGGGCTCATAAAAAGAACTTCCTTTCCTTTGTAATCGTTTAAAAATGGCAAAGAGCCAATTGCTTTTCTTAACTTAGTACAAAAGTACTTCTGGCATAAGATCATTACAGGGTGCTGATTGGGTGAGAACTATTCTCGACCCCATAGTGAGACCTAACGCTCACGCTTAAGCTCTTACTCCCGGGATGGCTACATATAACATATCGGACCATTACATTAGCCCTCGTCAGGGCCTCTAGGGTTTATCCGGACTTATCCCCTAGGTTAACATTACATCATATCATATTGTCCGCAGCACATTATCTTAGCCACTTAAAGCGTATCGGCCGTAACGGCTAGTAATTTTGTCGTATCTTTTGGTAAAATCATTTGTCATGCAACTCACGCCTTTGTAAAATTCTTTAGGATTCCCCCGTTCAAGCAGGTTCACTCCCAAAACTGTATCCGTTTACTTTAAAATATGCCATCATGCACTAATATTTGTGGCTACTATTATTTCAAAACATGAAATTCTTCTTTGGAAATCTCACCCTTATGCACATAATGCAACTTGAGCAAATAGAAGGGAAAGAGGTTCACATATATCACATTCAAACACTTCATAATTAATTCATCACATCGAGCCACACATGGCCTCGCAATCCACACGATTGCGGTCATTTCACAACCCAGTCTCCCTCCTCACTTGCACCGTACCACAAGACCTCGAACGCTCATAATTCTTTCCTCAAACCATCCAACTACCAACTCGTTTCATTGATTTATTAATACAACATATTATCATACTAATTTATGAAAAGGTAAGATTTAGGTACTTACCTGGGCAAGCAGCACCACTTGGCGGTGCGTTACAGCAAGCATACGTATGCATATATATATATACCATCACGTACACATATAAAACTATAGAACTTTACTTGGGAATTCATACATGATAAGGCTCCAAGCATTTATAAATTTACTTCAGAGTTAGTAGGCCTTTATGGGATAGTTAAGCATATAGGCGATCATAGACTAATTAGACATTTATATACATAAACTTTAAACATGTACGGTGCACTTCGAAGTTCATACTCGATCATGGAACGACCAAACATTCATAAACGTTGGCTTTAAAGACATAAGATGCACTTTGAAGTCCACACAATCATGGAATGACCAAACATTCATAAACGTTGGTTTCGAAGTTACAAAACAAGTCCAATTGAGCTATTTCATCATAATACGATTCTAAACGTTCACTATCTACATCGAAATTACTATTCGAATCGAAATAAACCACTTAAACATAATACGACTTTAGGCATTCAGTTATTATGTCTAAGTTACTACTCAGGTATAGACTAACTAAATACTCAAGTATCGATTCCAACCATACTCATCTCTTTTCGAAGCTATTAATCAAGTATGAATCGTTTAAGTGTACTTATGTCGATTCAAAGCATTCATAATTCATTTTGTGCTAAACTTTTAGGCATGAACTAGCTAAATTTACTTGAATCGATTCTAAGCACGTTAAACTAACTTCGTTTATAATCCTTTTCATGCATCAACTAATTAATTGAATCGATGCTAAACATGCTAAATTAACTTCGAATTAATAACTGAGGCATGATTAACTAAATTGGTTCGATTCGAAGCTAAAGGTATTTAATTCATTTCGATGTAAAATCTCAAACATTCAATAGTCACAAGCATTCGAATTAACGCTAAAGGCATGTAATTCACTTCGAATTATAAATTCAGGCTTTCGATAGCTACATACATTCGAATTAACGCTAAACATGTATAATTCACTTCGAATTATAAACTTAGGCATTCAATGGTTACATATATTCGAATTAACGCCAAACATGTATAATTAACTTCGAATTATAAACCTCAAGCAGCACATTCTAAATTAGGCTATGCTAGTCTAACATGCAACATCGATTCCACTAAAACGTTTGCGAAATTAGTACTAATTTAGGAGGCGAGGAACACCCACCTCGATACCACGCTAGAAACATGCGATTTAGCTTGAATTGAGGCCAAAAATCGAACACCAACTCCCTGCTCTTCGCGCGTGACTCAACCAGTCCAAACCCACAAACCCTAACTTGCAATTTTTGATAGATTTAGGTACAATTCGAAGGGGATAAAGCAAGGGATTCAATTTATAGAGCAGAAGAGGTTCGAAACTCACCTTGCATGTGAATTTGTTCGTGCTTCGGCCCTGCCCGTGCAGAATTCGGCCAAACCGTGGCCGATTTTCACTCAACCACCGCGCAGAGGTGGTCGTCGGCGTGGCTCTACCGTCGACGGCAACGGTCGAGGTGGTGTGGGCCTGAGGGTTCGAAACCTCAACCATTGAACCGAGCCCCCACACTCTCAATCTCACTCGCTCCCTCTCTCTCGCTTTGTCGGCCCACAGCCGTGGCTGCCCGTGCACCGCGGCCCCGGCGTCGTCGTCGGCCGCCTTCTTCCTCTCAGACTCTCTCTCTCTCCCCTCTCGCTTCTCTGCCGTGAGGTTCGCGGGGCAGGGCAGAGAACCCCCCTGTCGCGTTCCTTGGCCGTGGAAGAAGGGGCTTCGGCCCCTTATGTTTTTTTTTTTTTTGGGTATAATAACTCAATCAACCTACATCGCTAGTCCAATCCCGAACGCCTTGTTCTAAGCTCAAATCGATAACATAACCTTTCATCAATTATTGGAACCCAAATACGCCGAAGTCCCATTTAATAAACCTCGAAACTCATTCTAAGGTTGAAAACCTAATCGTTTTCAGGAAACGACTAAATAAATCAAATATCGACTAAATTAAACTATCGTTATCACTTAAAGGCATAAATGGTACGAATTGATTTTGAAATCAATAATAGCAATAATAATCTCGTCTTTAATGAAATTATAGTTCTCAAAAGCACATTGATAATAATTTAACTCATACAGTTACTAAAAATACGAATTTAAAACGTAAAAAGGAAATTAGTCCGCTTAACGGAAAACGAAACTGCGGGGTCTTGCACTCTTCCCCCCTTAAAAGAATTTCGTCCCCGAAATTCTAAATCTAAATTCGGTCTTTCCTAGAATGCACGTACATAACTAAGATCTATGCGGTAAGTTTTCAAAAGGTTTCATTTTGCAGACTCTACATCTTTCAAATCGAAAGAAAATGGCTTATGGTATCCAACTTCCTCATCGCCAATCTCTTCAGGCGTCTACTCGCTCTATTTTGGCGCCGAGGGCAAATCGCATTGAAGTGAGGCAAATGAGTTGGCGTGGAAAACCATATTGAGTTTGTTTCGAAAATGAAACATAGATTTTTGATATTCTAGACTCATTTTGCATGGCAGGCAATAACTGTACGCATATGCACCTACAAGTGAGCATCGAAAGGTGTGGCAACTGGGACGATGAGATCGCAAGGTTATATATGGTAGTCTCATCCCAAAACATGAATTCAGTCACTTGTGGAATCACGATGATCATCAAGGAAACTTTTACAACACATTGGGAATAATAAGAGAGTCACGTAGCACCACATAGCATTACTCGAGCACAATAGTATCACATGGCATCAACATTTCAGCATTCTCAAGTTTACGAATTGGAGATAACATGCAACCTACTAACATACATTCAGCAAGCAATTTACAAAACGAAAACATACATGATTGACATGATCCCGAGTATTCTACCACACTACTTTCTTAAACATAAGGTATATATATATATATGTTCATGAACGTTATTCAAGTAAATGCAACTCTATCTTCATTTAGTCATGCATTACATACATCGAGTTCGACTAATCCAACTATAATGCGAGAAACCAGCATTGATGAGCTGTGAATGATGATTCCAGAGTCATGGTACGAAACTAGCCACACATATCAAGTCGTTCTAACTAATACAGCCATAGGTTCAATTAAACTCAAGCCAAGCAATTACAAAAACTCACTTTGTTGGCATTTGATCACAAACAAGTCGATGGTTCCATACAACGATCCTATCTATATATATTCTTATCGTCTTACACAACACATGACATCATAACAAATCTTTAAAGCATGTGGACCCATATGTTGTCACATAGAACACCTAGGCACGTGGGTATGCGTGCAATCCTCCTTTGCAGTCTATGGTCAACGACATGCTCTAAACCCCATCCAATTTAGGAAAGATTGGTGTTGAGCGGCTAGAATTGTGTGGGTATGGTTGACGTCAATGGCCTCATAGGCTCACGTTGAGGTCTTACGAGGTACATCTATCTTACAGGCGATCGTAGGAGTCTTATTGTAGGTCGCTAGCCTTAGGAGGGATCGTCTACGATGCACAATTCCAAAGTCTGCTAGGTTCTTTCTCCCTTGAGCTTTCTAGGTATATCAGGGTTCGTTCGGGCCAAAACATCTCACCCCATTCATGAATAGTAATTCGTACGATAGGAAGCAAGTAATGCACGATTTAGGCAACAATTACAAAGAAGGAGAACGGTAGGTACACTTTTACGCAATGTACCATCAGCACATAAATTTTCACACATGCATACGAAAATATCCTTTAATTTCACTCAGGCAAATCAAAAGTCACATCAGCAATGTACCATTTAGTAGGATTATTAATCATGGCAGCCAATTTCCAATCATTCCTTTTCCAGCTCAATACGAAGGATTCTATCAACATACACGTCTACCACATATGCATTTACGAGCAACATTTGATAAACATAAGGGCGCATATTAGTGAATCTAACTACCTCATCATCACTAACGAAAAGCTAATTCTTCGGTGTAAGAAAAACTTGGCTCGATAATCAAAACGACATTAACATCTCAAAATCTTGAGTTTCAAAGGATTAAAAAAAATAGCTTATCTATTTCGAATCTCTTTGTTTTCAATAAAAGGACGGTTAACTGCTTCTAGCTCCCTCTCTACCAACCTTTGAGTACATCTGCTCACTCCATTATGGGGCTCGAGGAGCAAATCGTACTTCAGGGGCAAAGACGAGCTTAAAGAAAGATTTTTCAATCATTCGAGTTTAAAACGACGTGCTTGAACTATTGATCATCTTATCAGAACGCATGAAGAAAACATTTGTCATTCAAAACATCACCTAGCTCACACAAAAATACGGAAGTGAATTGGGTTCACGTCCTAACACACAGCTCACATTTTAATCGATCAGTTTACCCGGATCGCATAAAAGTCAATCAATGAAATCAATTAACACATTAGGAACATATTGCACCAATGAAGTACTCACAACATCACTTGAAGGCGTGGGGAGAGCTATTTGACTCCTACACTAACGCATAACTCACCGCTTTTACTCAATCGACCTTCTCGAGCCATACGTAAGTCGCAAATGGCCATACTATAGGGCACACGTGCACACAGAGTAGGCATACGTCACATAATCATAAAGTGTTCCTAGGTGACTATATGAAATGCAAGACTCAGGTCGCGGCCTATGGTCGCAGGACCTTTGCTCTGATACCATCAATGTAACACCCCCAGCCCCTAGGCCAGAAGCGTTACGCTTTCCTAACTTCTTACTTAATTCCTGGGACGAAACGGACAGAGTTTCCCCTAAAAACTGACCATTTCCAGGCTAAAAGCCTTACAATAAGTCCCTGTAAATCAACGGAAGCGTAAACATTTAAAACATAACTCAACGGCCACACGCCGGAGTTCATAATTCAACGAGCCACTCGCTCGGAGTACACCAACCAGATTGATTCATGAATAAAGAAGAAATGGACGATACAACTCAACGGTTAACAAAACCGGAGTATTAAGATTTACATCCCAAAACATAGCTAAATTAAACCAAGAAGACATCTAACTAACTTGATGGTTGGCTCAGACGGCCATACAGAGCGACCTTTTATACCATATGCATTACATGAACTAGAATAATTGTTTACAGACCTTTATAAACTAAGAATACATTAGATGACTTCATTAAACACATAGGATCCCTTCAAATGAGCACGTACGACGCCTTGTAAGCAACAATAGGTTCCTTCTGGACTTATCTGACTCAACTTCTTCCTGTCAGAAAGAAAACCTGGGGAAAAGGGGAAAGAGTAATGGGATGAGCAACCACACGCTCAGTGAGTGTCCCCCAACCCCCTTAAAACCAAAACCGTTGCAGGCAATACTATCTTTACTAGTCACATATCACGTTTTCATACTTTACTATTATAATAGATGTTCATAGAACCTTCATGGGAGGATCACTAAACATAACTTCACTTAAACACTTAAACACGTTTCCAGGATTCTAAATGTTCAAACGTCTTTACTAACAGGCAGATGAACACTTAGATAGGCGACGAGGCTAAGCATAGAAATCTTTCTTTTTCATAATATAACTTCTTAGCGTTCCAGTTTAAACTACGCATGAAACCTCAATCACATGATGTGTATATAAGGTTATCCCTTTTCATAAATACACTTTTCTTGATATTTCATTCATATAATATACAGATCACACACATAAACACATATCAAGCATTTAAGTATCTTAAAACATCATATTAAGCTATATGACACCCTCGCATGCTATTCACATATCAACGTTCATTCTTTTAGGAAGAGACGCCTTCATTCATGGAATTTTTAACGTGCTATAACTTTCTTTCTCATCTCATACACTTTAAATCAGACAGGCTTGCTATGGATAACAATGATGCCGCACAAGATTAGAATCCACGTTCAACCATGCTTAAGAATCGTTCATAAAGCATTCATTGAAAGCTTTCTTTTAATACATGGGCTAAGAATCCATATTCAAACATGCTTGTGGATCATTTTATAACTCATTCATTGAAAACTTTCTTTCTTTCGTTGAAAACGTTTTCTTAGTCTTCAAAGGAAGTTTCATTTCGTTTGGTCGTATAACGACCCTTATAAGCTTTCCATACATCATTCCATATAGCCTTTTGGGCTCATAAAAAGAACTTCCTTTCCTTTTTAATCGTTTAAAAATGGCAAAGAGCCAATTGCTTTTCTTAACTTAGTACAAAAGTACTTCTGGCATAAGATCATTACAGGGTGCTGATTGGGTGAGAACTATTCTCGACCCCATAGTGAGACCTAACGCTCACGCTTAAGCTCTTACTCCCGGGATGGCTACATATAACATATCGGACCATTACATTAGCCCTCGTCAGGGCCTCTAGGGTTTATCCGGACTTATCCCCTAGGTTAACATTACATCATATCATATTGTCCGCAGCACATTATCTTAGCCACTTAAAGCGTATCGGCCATAACGGCTAGTAATTTTGTTGTATCTTTTGGTAAAATCATTTGTCATGCAACTCACGCCTTTGTAAAATTCTTTAGGATTCCCCCGTTCAAGCAGGTTCACTCCCAAAACTGTATCCGTTTACTTTAAAATATGCCATCATGCACTAATATTTGTGGCTACTATTATTTCAAAACATGAAATTCTTCTTTGGAAATCTCACCCTTATGCACATAATGCAACTTGAGCAAATAGAAGGGAAAGAGGTTCACATATATCACATTCAAACACTTCATAATTAATTCATCACATCGAGCCACACATGGCCTCGCAATCCACACGATTGCGGTCATTTCACAACCCAGTCTCCCTCCTCACTTGCACCGTACCACAAGATCTCGAACGCTCATAATTCTTTCCTCAAACCATCCAACTACCAACTCGTTTCATTGATTTATTAATACAACATATTATCATACTAATTTATGAAAAGGTAAGATTTAGGTACTTACCTGGGCAAGCAGCACCACTTGGCGGTGCGTTACAGCAAGCATACGTATGCATATATATATATACCATCACGTACACATATAAAACTATAGAACTTTACTTGGGAATTCATACATGATAAGGCTCCAAGCATTTATAAATTTACTTCAGAGTTAGTAGGCCTTTATGGGATAGTTAAGCATATAGGCGATCATAGACTGATTAAACATTTATATACATAAACTTTAAACACGTACGATGCACTTCGAAGTTCATACTCGATCATGGAACGACCAAACATTCATAAACATTGGCTTTAAAGACATAAGATGCACTTTGAAGTCCACACACTCATGGAATGACCAAACATTCATAAACGTTGGTTTCAAGTTACAAAACAAGTCCAATTGAGCTATTTCATCATAATACGATTCTAAACGTTCACTATCTACATCGAAATTACTATTCGAATCGAAATAAACCACTTAAACATAATACGACTTTAGGCATTCAGTTATTATGTCAAGTTACTACTCAGGTATAGACTAACTAAATACACAAGTATCGATTCCAACCATACTCATCTCTTTTCGAAGCTATTAATCAAGTATGAATCGTTTAAGTGTACTTATGTCGATTCAAAGCATTCATAATTCATTTTGTGCTAAACTTTTAGGCATGAACTAGCTAAATTTACTTGAATCGATTCTAAGCACGTTAAACTAACTTCGTTTATAATCCTTTTCATGCATCAACTAATTAATTGAATCGATGCTAAACATGCTAAATTAACTTCGAATTAATAACTGAGGCATGATTAACTAAATTGGTTCGATTCGAAGCTAAAGGTATTTAATTCATTTCGATGTAAAATCTCAAACATTCAATAGTCATAAGCATTCGAATTAACGCTAAAGGCATGTAATTCACTTCGAATTATAAATTCAGGCTTTCGATAGCTACATACATTCGAATTAACGCTAAACATGTATAATTCACTTCGAATTATAAACTTAGGCATTCAATGGTTCATATATTCGAATTAACGCCAAACATGTATAGTTAACTTCGAATTATAAACCTCAAGCAGCACATTCTAAATTAGGCTATGCTACTCTAACATGCAACATCGATTCCACTAAAACGTTTGCGAAATTTGTACTAATTTAGGAGGCGAGGAACACCCACCTCGATACCACGCTAGAAACATGCGATTTAGCTTGAATTGAGGCCAAAAATCAAACACCAACTCCCTGCTCTTCGCGCGTGACTCAACCAGTCCAAACCCACAAACCCTAACTTGCAATTTTTGATAGATTCAGGTACAATTCGAAGGGGATAAAGCAAGGGATTCAATTTATAGAGCAGAAGTGGTTCGAAACTCACCTTGCATGTGAATTTGTTCGTGCTTCGGCCCTGCCCGTGCAGAATTCGGCCAAACCGTGGCCGATTTTCACTCAACCACCGCGCAGAGGTGGTCGTCGGCGTGGCTCCACCGTCGACGGCGACGGTCGAGGTGGTGTGGGCCTGAGGGTTCGAAACCTCAACCATTGAACCGAGCCCCCACACTCTCAATCTCGCTCGCTCCCTCTCTCTCGCTTCGTCGGCCCAGCCGTGGCTGCCCGTGCACCGCGGCCCCGGCGTCGTCGCCGGCCGCCTTCTCCCTCTCAGACTCTCTCTCTCTCCCCTCTCGCTTCTCTGCCGTGAGGTTCGCGGGGCAGGGCAGAGAACCCCCCCTGTCGCGTTTCTTGGCCGTGGAAGAAGGGGCTTCGGCCCCTTATGTTTTTTTTTTTTTTGGGGGTATAATAACTCAATCAACCTACATCGCTAGTCCAATCCCGAACGCCTTGTTCTAAGCTCAAATCGATAACATAACCTTTCATCAATTATTGGAACCCAAATACGCCGAAGTCCCATTTAATAAACCTCGAAACTCATTCTAAGGTTGAAAACCTAATTGTTTTCAGGAAATGACTAAATAAATCAAATATCGACTAAATTAAACTATCGATATCACTTAAAGGCATAAATGGTACGAATTGATTTTGAAATCAATAATAGCAATAATAATCTTGTCTTTAATGAAATTATAGTTCTCAAAAGCACATTGATAATAATTTAACTCATGCAGTTACTAAAAATACGAATTTAAAACGTAAAAAGGAAATTAGTCAGCTTAACGGAAAACGAAACTGCGGGGTCTTACATAGCGATTTATAATTTGACTTGTGATCCCGTCAGTTATCATCTATAGGGCATGAGCCCATCATTTACCCACGCAGCTTCAGGCCAATTCTTGATCGGATTGACAAATGTACACCTATGTATAGATCATATCATTGCAAGGGGTTCACATCCAGATAATAATGAGTAATTCTGTTTCATATTACTTTCATTTTCATTGTTATTGTGAACTAAATGAATTGCAAAGGCGGGTACCCATCAACAGTGTTTCTACACTCATTTTACAATACAAGAATGCATGTATTGAGTTTTAGCTCATATTTTCGAATTTTTTTCATGTTTTCCATTTTAGGTGATGAAGTATCACATGTTTCTCTATTTAACAAGCCCTTTTAGAAGTCATCAGATGCTCACAGCGGATTCAGCATAGCATGGATGTTGGGATCGGCCTCAGGGTCAAGTTGGGTCTATATTCAATATACTTATGCAGTGTGGAGTGCGAGTTAGCATATGATATGATTAAGTCGATTGTATTGATGTTGAACAATTATGGACTTTGGTCTTGGAGTGTTTCAGTTTAATAGATATCGTGATTTGAACATGAGTTGCAAGATTAAATGGTTCAGTGAGCCTTGTCCTTATCAGGACGGTGGTAGAGCCTTCTATCATTAAGTCTTCCGCTGCAGTTTTTTATAAATCATGTCATTAGCATTTTGGGGGGTTACAGTGATGATACTTATAATTGTCCTTATCGTGATTATGTGGATGCCACATGTGCAAGTCTAGGAAAGATAATAAATAAAATGACTGATAAAATGGTAGAGATTATGAAAGAGAGAATTACTGAATAGTTCAATCAGAATAGTGATGATTATAGTGAGCCTAACTCTAGTTTAGAACCTCTTAAACCTGAAGTTAGTCTTTTTGATGATTTGAGCCATCTTATCTTGCTAGGCCTGATTTACATGATGATACTTCTTTTCCTAGCCAAGAAAAGGAGAGCAATTACTCTGTGTCGCTATCCCATAACCTTGAAGCTAAATTTAACTCACCTAAAGATGTTGCTGAAGATGTCCTAATTTCTGTCAACCCACCTGCCCCTTTTAATGACTCTTTTGAGTTTGAGGGTGAAAACTTTGAGAATGCTAGTGAGTTATATTTGAAAATCACAACCAAAGATGAGCATCATGATATAAATGAATTAGAAGATATTTGTTTACAGGAGTCGTGTGAGGGGGTGGTTGAGCCCATTAATTTAGAATTTGATGATGATATTCTTTATGTGGAATATGAATCTTTTTCATGTGGGTTAGATGAAAATAAAGGTCTGGACATGGGTTTTTGTGTTCAATATAAATCCTTTTCTTTTAACCCATCATTAGTGACTTTATCTTCGAGAAATCCAAGTTCGAATTTTTAGAATCCAAGAACTTTATGCCTATTACTGTTAATTCGGATCAGACTCTTGAGCATATTGAATTAAAGGACTTATAGACTTAGGACCCACTATTTTACCTAGACTGCTCATTCATTATAATCAAACTTCTCAGTTGATGACCCATTTGCTGGCTAAGTTTGAGTGTATCTCTTTGTTTGATATTTGGGACCAACAATTTGATGAGTTCAAATGAGGCCTCAATTGTGTTATGTTGATGTTATGGATATACTCTATTTGGCACCTACCCTATTATTTTTACTGTATTTACCTTGTTAATATTTGTTCTTTTTTATTTGATTGGCTGCTACGATCACTAATGGGTTTTGATTTAAGTAGCAATCTCTAGCTTAATATGGAGTGATTGATGCTCCACGAGCCTCTATTTAAATGAATTTTAGGAGGTTATAGCTTAGTTGTAATTCTACACCCTACTTAGTATTATTGTTCTATCGCTTGTGTATATTGTGTCTTTATTTTATTAATTCTTTAGTAGCTTATTTTCCCATAATGCGGATATTGTGCGATCTTGGTGTAGGGAGGGAAGCACTGCTTTAAAATTTTTGAAAAAGACAAAATAAAATGCGAAAAATTTTCGAAAACCCAAAAAGATTTTCTATTTTTGGGTGATTTTTGGGGAATTATACCATCTTTAGTAACTATGATCCCTTATGACCTATTATTGGTCTGTATACAAGTGTAGTGTGCATGGTAGACTTTGGATCAAAGTGGTCACTCTATATTCTAGTTCTAACCCCATCATCTCATTATAATGTGGAGTCTAATCCTTATTTATATATATCACCAATATCTTAGAATTTTAGGTGCTCATGGTTTGATTTTCTCCCACTTATCTTTTCATGTAGCAAAAAGAAAAAGAGTTGAAAAAAAATCAAAATAAAAAGTAAAAGATTAAGGAATGATAAGTATCCTTTGAGGCATGCGCTATTGGGTGCGACCCTTTAAGGCAATATCGCTACTGAGAAAGCTTACTTCCCAAGTCAATGAGTCAATAAAGCAGTCAAGTGAGATTAAATCGAATCGTTATAAGCTTAACTCCTAGGGTGATGGTACACTTGGACATTGCACACTAGGATGGACTCACTATTTTGATGGTATGTGGGTTGAAAAATTTATGTATAGGTGTCATTTTTAGAGACTAAAGGTTTTGATATGTACATTGTGCTTGTGTATAATCTTATATTAGGGTTGCAGAAGTGATTTGTTGGTCAAGTGTATACAGTTTTCCCTTATTTATATATTTTGAAAAATTTAAAAAGATTTTCTATTTTCTTTCTGTTTTTCTTTTAAAGATTTGGTGATCATACATTTTACAAACCCTCACGAAGCCATACTCGTCCACTAGGGGGAGCCTAGGGGTTTACAGGGTTTGTTGCAGGTGCTAAGTGGAACCGTAATTCCTATGAAAGTGAGTTAGGTATCTTAGGTTAGGTCTTTCTTTTCTTTTATTTTACTCAAGGACGAGCAAAATTTTGGCATGGGGGTATTTGTTTAGGCACCAAAATTATCCCATTAAGCATTCCTAATCACTTAGTTTTTACTCTAATCAAGATTATTTTTAGTTTTTATTTGGTTTTTGTGATTTTATAGGAAATAAAGATTTAATAAAATAATGGGCGTGAATACACATGATAAGAGATGGAAATCAAGATAACACAAACCAAGCCAAACTAAGTGGGCCTGTTCATGCAACCCAATCTAGTTGGAAGAAGAGCAACGATTCATTTGCTTGACCCAAATCTTTAGGCCTGCTGACTTGCCTCTTGTGACCCAGTGTGCGTGATCCAATCTCTAGCCTAGCAGAAATCAGGTTTGGCACTAGCATCAGGATATCAATAAAACTCTAGAAGTAATTTAGGATTTTGGTAAGGAATTTTCCAAGTCTATTTTCAATTGGAATAGGAAATTAATTACAATTAGGAAAGCGAGAATATCAGCTTGGGTATTACAAATCTAGTGGAATTAGGAAAGTAGGAAGGGGTTGACACTAATATAAATTGGGGTGCTTAGGGATGCTTGTAGTTCATCAATTTCTCTCCCTCTCTCTTATAGCATTAATTTTATAGTTTGAGATATTATTATAGTTGTACGAATTCTTTCAAGTTGAATTTAATTTTAAACTCTTATTCTAATTTCAATTTTTCTAGTTCTAGTTCTAGTTTAATTTTTCTAGTTCTAGTTTTAATTCAAAGTTTTCTACTTTTAGCTTCAATTCAAATTTATTAGTTTCAATTTGAGTCTTTTCAAAATTATTTTTCATTCAAAGTTTCAATCTTTATTACGCTTTTAAGTCGATAGTAGATATTGAAGTCTCGAGGTGATATCTCGTTCAAGATTCGAATTTTCTACATCTGGTAAGGTTGAGTAGTCAAGGGAATTTCTTCTTCTTTCTTATAGTTTTATTTTAATTTCATGATTTAGATTAGGGTTTTTGTGAGGCTACTTGTAATTATTGAAAATTAGTTTCAGTTAGATTATTTTAGATTAGTTTAGTACTTTAATACTAGTGATTAAATTCAATCCATCTCTATGGACGGCCTATAAAGTGCTACAACCATAGTTGTATACTTCCAATATACATGAAGGAAAAATTAGAAGTCCCAATGATTGTAATTACCATCATAAAGGGCTTATGCAAAGAAAAGAATATGACAGTAGTTTTAGTCATTTGATCCCTTGCCCCCTTCTTTCGAATAAAATAAATTGAAATGCACAAGCTCATAAACACCCTTTAAACTTTATTTTTATAGTATAGGGGTAAACAAATTGAGTTTCGACACACTGTTCAAATTGTTTTCATGTTTTCTATTTTTGGTTAGGTGTTTATCAATAATAAAAGGGAACCAAGCAAGAAGTGACTCTTGCTTTCAAGCAATGCTGGTGTCATGGGTCGTAAAGACTCACAGTGGCAACCCGTGATGTTTGTGTTTTAGTGATCTACTTGTGTCATGCTAAGTTCAATTTGTGATAATAAATTATAATTGTCTTTAAAAAAGGGCGGCTATATGTTGTTGTCTCATTTTTAGAATTGGTACATAGCAAAGATGTAAGTTATGATTGGAGTATTGAACTAAAGAGCTAGTTAAGATGTTTGATTCTTGCTTGGCCTTGTCCTTTCTATAGGATGGTGATAGCACTCGAGTCTCTATTTATTTCGCTGTGCTCATCACTAGGTATAAATTAGTTAGAACTAAACTAGTGGTTCTGTGATTTGGAACAGTACTATTTTGGTATCAAAGCCAAGTTTTTAGGGTCGTTGTAAGCTACAGGAAATGAGTCTAAGTTAAAGTCATTAAAGTGTTATGTGAGCTACTTATACTTTTTGCTCATGTGAAAATAATGTAGCACTGATTGTATTGTAAAAACTAAGCAAAATATGTCATGTGTAATATATGTAAGATATATCTTTAAGTGTAACGAATACATTGGAATGTTTCAGGTGAAAAGGTGATTATTGTGTTTGAATTATGTGAATATATATGGAATGCTTTGTGCAGGACAATATAATATATTGAATATTAAGCGCATTACAATTACATATATTAATATATATACTCTTTTGCAATTTATGTTGGAAATATTTGGATCTTGAATGATTCTTATTCAGTGAATGAGATTTTATAATTAAGTAAAGGTTACTTGTTCATCGAAGTTTCTTACAACGAATGTAAATTTTTATGGGACAAGAGGATCTATGGTTCATCTAAGAATAGCAATGTTAGAGAATATTATTGTGTTATGGGATATTGCTGAAAACAATTGTGTAGAGAAAAAATGTTTCAATGCTCATGTAAACAACAAGACCACAAAGACAAATTTTATGGAAATTAAGAGTGAACCTAAGGTGGTTAAGGAGATTATAATTTTGTGGACATAAAGGGCTATCAATTAAAGAAAAACAAAAATGAGGGAGCATAAAAGAGGGGACAAGAAGGAGAAAAGTAGGGTTGATTATTTTAAAAGCAAATAAATTAGGATACTTTGATAGGACAGACTCAATGTTACTTGGTGTATATGATGGTGCTAAATGAGGTATGAGATTTTAAAGAGGCAAAAATGAAGGAGAAAAAAAATGAAAAGAGATATATCTTATTAGAGATAAATGGGTGCTGGATACATTAAGAAAAGAGAAGCATAATTTGAGCAAATACACAGCTACTTTTCTTAGATGCATTAAGTCAAAGGAGACGAGTCTATGATAAAAATGTTCGTGGATTATGCTCCATATATCACGGCTTTACATAGCCAAATGACATTCAAAAAGATACCAACATAATTCGACTGACTTTACAACATAAGGTAAGAATCTAAATATTTTGATAATGACTTATTGTATCCCATATTAGGCGACAACTTAATACTTCACGTAAAAGTATTACAAGAACTTATATGATTCATGGCAAGTTGACTTTATATGTAGAGACATCATGTTACAAGAGGGGGAAAAAAGAAAAAGGAAAGATGACGAAAAAGGGGCATTATTATGGTTTAGCCTTGGCTATTGTATTATAGAGCCAAATGTGGTATGCATCGTCATTTCCAAAAAGATTAATATTAGATATCTTTATTTAAATGGATCGAATTTATATCATGCCATTCACATGTATTTTCACATCAATAAAAAGATGAGCGTATGACCATGTTTAGCTAACCCATATTAAATTTTATTGATACAAACCATTAGGGCACAACCGTTCAACTCTTTTTTGAAACCCAATGATCCCGTTAATTATGGTTGTTTCTAACTAAGCTCATACTACATACACCAACATATAATAATTTATAAATCCATATAAGTCATATTAACCCATCATTTATATTACTGCCTTTTGAAAGGGAATAACCTTATTGAAAGCATAGTAGTAGTGTTCCTGTAATGGCACTATAATTTAAAAGTTGAATTATTTCCTTAAGGGGAAATAAGAAGGGGGGACCAAGTTTGAAAGTGAAGTTGTTCTTTATCTATTGTGATTCCAACTATTTTTCTTAAATTTTTCCATTGATCCTAATCAGATGCACTCTGTGTACTCCACTTGGTCTATTTTGCGTAATATTTATCCATGACGACATTAATTTGCTTCATTATGCACCCTTATCTCCTTTAACTCTAACAATCTTTGCAACTCAATTCAATGACATTCATAATCTTATCCAGGTATTGGTTAAGCTAGACATGCTCTCTTAGGTTGTTTTATATCATCCTCGATATTACATTTTCTTCTTCACAAATCTTAACAATTACTTCAAAGCTAGTATGACTCTTGCTTATCACAACCTCGTAGTTCCTCAAGTAAATTTCTCCTTGTGTTGTTGGAAGTTTACTACCAAAGGAATTACCTCGTAGACCCTTAAGTCAATCATATTCATGCATCTCTTATCTCCCTTCCTTATTTTACTAACTATAAATGTAATTATTACTTCATTACTATGTTGACTTGCAATCCCACTGTGTTCTTATAACGCCCCAAAAGTACACGATTCATTACTTGCATTCACTTGCTTAAGTTCACCAATTAGCAATAATAACCCAATGAACGGGGCGTTACCGCCGTCCAAAAAGGACAAGGCTTCCCTTATATACATGCAAACTTAGCCATAAAACCAAAGTTTACCCTCAAAAGGGCATTCACACCATTACAACGATTCAAACCATCTAGTTATATACAGAAAAGGTTCTAACATCCCAATCATTTCAAGGATTACACCAAAATATATAATTCAGTTCAAATATACAGTTTCAACACCAAAATACATCACAATATGATATGATAGCATCTTAGCACTCATACACCGCCAGTCACAAGGACAGTCCTGACTCACTTATCACCTTCCACCGCCCTGCCCGCCAGAGGGCGGTTTGCTGAACACTTTCTTAAAGCAAAACATAAAAACATTTCAAACTGTGAGCCACAGCTCAGTATATGTATTCCTGTAATGTTAAAGATACACTGAAAATTTATGTGGGCCCTCTTTGTAATTCATTTTAATTTTAAAATAGGGAATGAAATACAGATAAAACTAAATTGCTAGTTATTATCTGTTAGTACACCCTTTCGTAACTGTTACGATATGTGAATAGGTGTACACCTGCCAAGCCGACCGGACGACCTGGCCTGAAGCCGCGCAGGTAACTGGAGGGCAATGCCCTGTAGCTGATAACTGATGGGGTCACTAATTATGTGATAAAGCACTGATTAAATTGATTCATTGATGTACTTACCAAAACATTATGATTTCGATAAATACGTGCTTATTTTTAAAGATACAGGCAATGAACGTACCTGGAAGTTTTAAATGCAAGTTCACGGAATAATAAGATGCGCAAAAGTGGAGAGAATGAAAGCTTAGGCCTTGATTCAGTTCAAAAGATCATTATAGGTACATGAGGTCAGAAACGAGCTTGTTCTTATAAATGATGCCTGTAACTAAAACTGGCTTATGAAGAATCTTTACAAACAAGTTAATAGATTAAACTAACATGATGAAACCATATAAACCATAAAAATGTGATTTAAGGCACGGTAGCAAGTTCAGAGGAAAAGGGCTTATAAAGAGGGTACGGAAAGAATAATTCACAACTTATACTTCCGACCCTAAGATGAGACCTAAGACCCCAATATGAAAAGCTTAGGAGGTCCTCTAAAACTTTCATTAAGGACACAAAACATGATTCCCACGATAAGATTCCGAAAATGGGGCTAGAACACCAATATGTCAGTTTTGAGTCCATCCTGCACAGGTTCAGTAAAATGACCATAATTATATCCACAGACCTCGGATTAATCAAGAGCCATTTTAAAGTTAACACACTGACCTAGCTACCCAAGTTTTTTGGCTAGGCCAATCATTACCAGTTTCATCTCAAAGGTTATCCTGTTTTTTTAGAAATTCCAGCCTCACTGTTTGAATTTGTTCCCTCACTTTTCACACAAATTCTCAACTTAAACCATTCCTTAAAAGCATGTAAACATGCTTTGGTCTATCCCAACATCATAAAAAAATAGCACACTCAATTTCACTTCATATTCGTATCCAATAAAGCTCATTTTCTAGTCACATATACACATACTTCAACTTTAATACTAGTTTGGTCCAAACCATGCATTCTTGGATAAAACCCTAACTTAAGGTCAACTTAAACTCACTCTCATCATTTCAAACCACCATAAACATCATAATAAACTTTAATAGATTAAAAGATGATCAAAATCAAGGATAAAACAATCAATATCCGACACTTAAACATGAAACTTGCATGATTAAGAAGTAACCCTAACCCTAGCATCATCCAACTTCAACTCCACCATGATCCATCACCAAAATAATTCTTAATTCAATCAAAACAATATGATCCACCATTAAAACAACCAAAACAAGAAGCAAAACCAAAAATCCAAAGAACAAGATTGAAGCCACTTACTTTGAGCTTGAAACAAGTGGAGATGGAGATAATATTTGGTGACTTTAGGGTGGAAGATGATAGCCGATGGAGGGAGGTGGTTGGAGATTGCAACCCTTGTCAGAGGCTGGCCGAAAAGTGGCCGGAAATCACCAAAAGAAGGGCTGGGCTACTGCTACTGGGTTGGCCGTAGGGTAGAGAGAAGAAGGAGAGAAGAAGAGAGAGAAAATCAGTTGCATTTACTTGGTGCAAAATAAAAGCTTAGGCAATTAAATACTTGGCTGAAATTTAATCCCCAAAAGCTAGTTTTACTAAGTATAATTAAGGCCTAATTAAGGGTAATTAGCTAAACAAATAGGGTCAAGTCTTGGTGGAATGAAATTGGCCTTAAACGGACTCGGGTTCAAAAACTAGCTCAAACCGAATGGGTTTGAAAAAGTTTTTTTTTTTTTCCAAAGCTCGGGGTTAAATGTTTGTGGTGTCATGAAAAATAATTAAATCACACAATTCATAAATATCAAGGCCTAATAACGATCTCCAGAATTTGACAAGAACAAAAACCCGAATTGCAAGATGAGGGCCCGTTTTAATTTTCCCAATTGAAATAACAAAGAAAACGATGATTTAAATGCGATGAAATTAATCACATGGATTTTATGACATGAATAAACATGATTTAAGGTCGGACTATTACAGCCTTCCTCCCTTAAAAAGTTTCATCCTCGAAATTGATGAACTTAAGCATAACATGCAGGATTACCTCAAATAAATGTGGGTATTTGGTTTTCATTATCTCTTTGGTCTCCCAAGTGGCTTCTTGGGAGGTGTGGTTTGTCCAGAGTACTTTGACCAATGGTATCTGCTTGTTGCGCAGCTGCTTGATCCCGCGATCTTGTATTTGGATAGGACGCCCCTCATATACTAGATCTTCAGTGATTTCAATAGGTTCAGATACAATGGTATGGTCCGGATCTGGAATATATTTCCTAAGCTAAGAGATATGAAACACGTTATGCACGTGCTCAAGTTCTACAGGCAGATCTAGACGATAAGTGACAGGATTCAACTTTTCAATGATTTCATAAGGTCTAATGTACCTTGGACTCAATCTGCCCCGTACTCCGAACCTTTTGACACCTCTGGTTGGTGAAACTTTCAAAAAAACTTTATCGCCTACTTGAAACTCCAGAACCCTTCTTCTTTTGTCCGCATAACTTTTTTGTCAACTTTGGGCAACCCTGATATGTTCCTGAATCTTTCTTATTATTTCAGTGGTCTCTTGAATCATTTCAGGACCTATAATCAGTGCCTCATCTAAATCACTCCAGCACAACAGGGTTCTATATTTTCTCCCATATAAAGCCTCAAATGGGGCCATTTTGATGGTGGACTGATAGCTATTGTTATAAGAGAATTCCACCAAAGGTAAATCATCTTCCCACTTCCCTTGGAACTCTAATACACAAGCTCTCAGCATGTCCTCCAAAATTTGATTCACTCTTTTAGTTTGTCCATCTGTTTCTGGGTGACAGGAGCTACTGAAGTTTAGTTTGGTCCCAAAGGCCTTTTGAAAAGCTTGCCAGAAACGTGCTTGGAATCTTTGATCCCTATCTGAGACTATATCTAAAGGGATCCTGTGCAGACGGACTATCTCCTTAACATACAATTGGGCTAGTCTTTCAACTCCTTAAGTATCCTTAATTTGCAGGAAATGAGCCGGTTGCGTGAGTCGATCAACTATGACCCAGATAGCATTCTTTTTCGAGGCAGAAAAGGATAAATCCATAACAAAGTCCATTGAGATCGAATTCCATTTCTAAGTGGGGATTTCTAAGGGTCGTAGTTCCCCCACAGGATGCTGATGCTCTGCTTTAACATTCTGGCAGGTTAGACACTTGTCCACATATTCTGCAACGTTTTTCTTCATATTATTCCACCAGAAGTATTGTCTCAGATCTCTATACATCTTGGTGCCTCCTGGATGCACCGAATAACGAGTATTGTGAGCCTCTTCCAAGATCTGCTTCCATAATCCTTCATTTTTAGGCACACATAGACGATTCTGGAACCGCAGGGTCCCACACTCATGCATTATAAATCCCGAAGACTTTGCTTTTTCTAAATTTTGCGTTATTCTTTGGAGTTCGGGATCACTTTCCTGGTTCAGTCGAATTTCTTCCACTAGGAAAGACTGTACGGTTAGTGTTGATAATTGAGCATTTGTTTACCCGTGGGACACTAATTAAATCCCAAAGTCCTCAAGTTCTCTCAAGAGGCTCAATTGAGTAATCACCACAATGTTTGAGTTATGTTGCGCCTTCCTACTCAGGGCATCCGCCACCACATTTGCTTTACCAGAATGATGTTGAATCTATAAATCATAGCCTTTAAACAACTCAAGCCAATGCCGTTGCCTTAAATTGAGCTCCTTCTGGGTGAAGATATACTTTAAACTTTGATGATCAATATAGATCTTGCATAATATCCCATATAAATAATGCCTCTAAATTTTCAATGCAAAGACCATGGCTGCTAACTCCAGGTCATGGGTAGGGTAGTTTTTCTCATACGGCTTGAGTTGTTGAGAGGCATAAGCTACGACTTTTGTCTTCTTGCATCAGTACACATCCTAGACCGTTCTTCGAAGCGTCCTTATAAAGAGTGTACTCCTTTCCTTCCATTGGTAACGTTAGGATTGGGGCGGTAGTTAGTCGCTGTCTTAGCTCTTGGAAAGCTTTCTCACATCTTTCAGTCCATTCGAAATTCGTTACCTTCTTCAGTAAATTGGTCAATGGTGAAGCTATTTTCGAAAAGTCTTTAACGAATCTTCGATAGTAGCCTGCTAAACTTAAAAAGCTTCTAATCTCCGTGACATTGGTAGCCTTGGCCATTCTGTGATTGCTTTCACCTTCTGGGGTCAACTTTAATTCCTTCTTTTGTAACCACATGTCCTAGAAATACCACTTCCTCCAACCAAAATTCACATTTCTTTAATTTGCCATAGAGTTGATGCTCCCTCAAAGTTTGCAATATTGTCCGCAATTGATCAACATGTTCCTCCTTGTCCTTAGAGTAGATAAGGATGTCATCTATGAACACCACTACGAACTTGTCTAAATAGGGTCTGAAAACCCTATTCATAAGGTCTATGAAGGCTGCAGGAGCATTAGTGAGACCAAAAGGCATCACTATGAACTCATAGTGACCATACCTGGTCCTAAACACTGTCTTAAGAATGTCGTCAAGCTTAATCCTAAGTTGATGGTACCCTGACCTCAAATCAATCTTAGAGGACACTCCTGCTCCTTGTAGTTGATCAAACAAGTCATCTATTCGCGGTAGAGGGTATTTGTTTTTAATGGTAATCTTGTTCAACTCCCTGTAGTCAATACATAGCCTTAAGGTTCCATCCTTCTTTTTGATAAACAATACTGGGGCACCCCATGGTGACACACTTGGCCTAATAAAGGCCTTCTGTAACAACTCATCTAGCTGAATCTTTAGTTCCTTAAGCTCAGTTGGGGCCATACGATATGGGGCTTTAGAAATAGGTTGGCCTCCAGGAATTAATTCGATTCCAAAATCAATTTTCCTTTGCGGGGGTAGTCCTGGTAACTCCTCAGGAAAAACATCTTCAAATTCACAAACTACAGGTATATTTTCTGCTTCTTCTTCTTTTGTTTGGGTGTCAATAGCATAATACCAATATCCAATACACCCCTGACATAACAGCTTACTTGCTTTCATAGCGAAAATCAAAGGACAAAATTTTGCCTCTCTCTGCCCATAAAAACACACTTTTCTCCCTTTTTCATCTTTCAAGATAACCTTAAGATCTTCACAGTCGATTTGGGCTCTATAAGTGTGCAACCAATTCATTCCCAAAATGATGTTAAAATCAGACAAATCAAATTGAACCAAATCCACAGGGAAGGTGGTTCCACCAATGGTGATAGGGACAAGTTTATAAAATAGGGGGCACTCAACCACAGAATCGTTGGGTAGCTTAATTCTATAATTGGTTTCCATCCTCCTATTCTCAAGGCTCAATTGTATAGCAGATCGGGTAGATATAAATGAATGAGTGGCGCCCGAATTAAATAATACACAAAATGGCTTTGAATTAAAAAAAAGAGTTCCAGTGACTATTGTACCAGAGGTAGTAGCTTCCTTTTTGTTCATCACAAATGCCCTTCCTGCAACTGCAGGCCTTGAAGGTGGGGGTCCCTGGCGGAGCAAAGCCAAGGGTTTTGCTGCGCCCTTGTCTGCAGCTTTTAGTCATTGGGGGCATGCAGCGATGAGGTGTTCAGGACTTCCACACCACATGCATTTGTTAGTGCCAACTCGGCATTCATGAGTGGTGTGATTGGTTCTTCTGCACTTCCTACAGGGCTCTGCAGAGCTTACAGGATGGCTCTTGGGAGGAGCGAGACTGGGTTTCTTTTGATTCACACTCTCACTGGGAGCTCCCCGCTCGATCTCTTTCCTCTTCTGATTGATCGGGTTCAAGGCCCTTAACTCCGTCTTCACACACTCCACTTCAGCGGCTCGCTCGTACAGCTCTTAGTAAGTCAGAATTGGTTGCCCAACTAACTGATTTCGAATGCAGAAGGCCAAACGCTCCTCAAACCTTCTCATCTTTAACCTTTCAGATGACACAAATTTAGGGACAAACCTAGATAGTTCTGTGAACTTACAAGCATACTGCATCATTGGCATGCTAATGCTCATTTTCAACTCCATAAATTCTTTCTCCTTTTGCCTTTACACCACAACTGGGTAAAATTTCACCCTCAACTCTGCTAAGAATTCATTCCAGGTGAACTTAGGCCCTACGAGCCTACCCTTAACAATGTTCCACCAAATATCAGCTTCACCTGACAAATAACATGTCCCAATGTTTACTTTCTTTTCCTCTGGTATCTCAACTACTCTGAAAATTTTCTCCATTCCCCTTACCCATTCCTCTTATACCACTGGATCATAATTCCCATCATACACTTTACGATTGCGCCGTGCTACCCTATCTACCAATTTATCCACTTTAGGAGGGGTTTCAGTAGGTACCTGGGGATCCGCTTCATCAATTCAGCAATTAAGGTTGGCTAGTAACTCGGTTTTCCTAAGTTGCTAGTTAATTCAGAGGACAACGGTGGCGTGTCACCATGTTGTGGCTCCTGGCACGAGGCTTGATCAGCCAATCCCTAGCCTTGCTTCAAATTGTCCTCTACATGAACCTCTATGTTGTTTTGCACTGACTCAGACATTCTGATCATACATTACATGAAACAATTCAAACACTGGAACCTCCAGACATATAAGATAAACATGCCCAATAAATACATAGAGGATGGCTCAAAGATTATTTCATAACTCAAAGCGTCGTCATTTCATTTCATAACGACTTACTTACATACATAGCTGCTAATTTATATGCATGAGCAACAAAAGCATATTACACCTAGCTGAGTAAGTAAGTCAAGCTCTGACTCCTACCATAACACTAAACACTAAATAGCCCCTAGACACTAGATCCGTCACATGACCAAAAAGAGGTACGGACCATGTCATCACGGTCGGAGAGGATTGGACTAACTATATACAATGTCAGATGCCACATAAAATATAACTATCCTATCCAACCATACCATATATACATACCGGGCTCAAAATGAAAACCACTACACCAACTCCTAGAACCACCGATCCCTAGATGAATCGTAATCCGGGTCAGACTCACCATCAGGTTCTTCGCCTGAATCGAAGCTGCTAGTAGATGCCTCTGACTCGACATCACCAATCTTGTACTAGACCTATTGCTCTTGCTCATCCTATAACTCCACCATCAACTCATCAACCTCATGTTCCCATTGCTGCTCTACCCCCACCTCGTCAATGTCTTGATCCTCCTCGGGATCATCCTTCTCTCCCTGGTGGCCCTCATCCCAAGAACTAATCACCACTAAATCTGGGGTGTCGGGGAGATCTATCACCACGTGAGCCTCCCCAGGGCTATCGGGCATCAGTGGGGTACCTGGTGCGGGCAGGAACGGTGGCCCTTGTGCTGGTGCGGAGGGGAGAGGGTGGCCCCTATGTTGGTGCCGGGGGGGAGGGTGGCCCCTATGCTGGTGCTGGCGGGGAGGGTGGCCCCTATGCTGGGGCTGGGGCTGCAGGTGGGGGAGGTGCCTGATGTAGTGGAAAAATATATTATATTGTCTCCATGGTGATCCCTCTCTGATCAAACTCTTCCCTTAATAACAACTCCATAGCAAGAGTAGTCTATGCCCCCTGAGCCCGAAACCTAGGCCCGTCCAAGCTTGGGTTCCCTGTTATCATAAAGTCATGATAACGATGCCTAAACTCCACCTATGGGCCAACCAGGGGTAAGGACCAAAGCAGTCTTTGTGCACGGACCATAATACTGCGAAACTCAGAGTAAGGGTCTTGTGCATGCACCTCTGTACTAGCCTGTAGCAGCGCAACGTGAGCAATCATAGATCCACCCGGTAACATATTAATGCTATAAGGGTCCATCTAACAAAGAAAACACATATATGAGAGGCATACATATCCATAAATAAGAAACATGCTAATGGAAGCAACCTGCATTCTAATATCGTTACTACACTCCTAATATCACTCTTGCAGTATACGATAGCCTCCTCACAATAACCATTCTCACCCTATAATTTCTAACTCTACCTTCCTCAAGAAAATCTCAACCTGGCTCTGATACCAAATCTGTAACGCTCCAAAAGTACACGATTTATTACTTGCATTCACTTGCTTAAGTTCACCAATTAACAATAATAACCCAATGAACGGGGCGTTACTGTCATCTAAAATGGACAAGGCTTCCCTTATATACATGCAAACTTAGCCATAAAACCAAAGTTTACCCTCAAAAGGGCATTCACACCATTACAACCATTCAAACCATTTAGTTATATACAGAAACGGTTCTAACATCCCAATCATTTCAAGGATTACACCAAAATACATAATTCAATTCAAATATACAGTTTCAACACCAAAATACATCACAATATGATATGATAGCATCTCAGCACTCATACACCACCAGTCACATGGACAATCCTGGCTCACTTATCACCTTCTGCCATCCTGCCCGCTGGAGGGCGGTTCACTGAACACTTTTCTAAAACAAAACATAAAAACATTTCGAACTGTGAGCCAAAGCTCAGTACATGCATTCTTGTAATGTTCAAGATACACTGAAAATTTGTTTGGGCCCGCTTTGCAATTCATTTTAATTTTAAAATAGGGAATGAAATGAATATAAAACTAAATTGCTAATTATTATCTGTTAGTGCACCCCTTCGCAACTATTACGATCTGTGAATAGATGTATACCTGCCAAGCCGACCGGGGGACCTGGCCTGAAGCTGCGCGGGTAATTGGAGAGTAATGCACTGTAACTAATAACTGATGGGGTCACTAATTATGTGACAAAGCACGGATTAAATTGATTTATTGATGTACTTACCAAAACATTACAATTTTGATAAATACGTGCTGATTTCTAAAGATACAGGCAATGAACGTACCTGAAAGTTTTAAATGCAAGTTCACGAAATAATAAGATGCACAAAAGTGGAGAGAATGAAAGCTTAGGTCTTGATTCTGTTCAAAAGATCATTATAGGTACATGAGGTCAGAAACGAGCTTCTTCATATAAATGATGCCTGTAACTAAAACTGGCTTATGAAGAATCTTTACAAAGTAGTTAATAGATTAAACTAACATGATGAAACTATATAAACCATAAAAATGTGATTTAAGGCACGGTAGCAAGTTCAGAGCAAAAGGGCTTGTAAAGCGAGTACAGAAAGAATAGTTCACAACTTATACTTCTGACCTTGAAATGAGACCTAAGACCCCAATATGAAAAGATTAGGAAGTCCTCTAAAACTTTCATAGAGGACACAAAATATGATTCCCACGATAGGGTTCGTAAAATGGGGCTAGAACACCAACATATCAGTTTTGAGTCCATCCTACATAGGTTCAGTAAAATGATGATAACGTTTTCCACAGACCTCGGATTAATGCGATTCAAGAGCCAGTTTAAAGCTAACACACTGACCTATCTACCCACCAAAAATCATAATTTTTGGCTTGGCCTATCATTACTATTTTTATCTCAAGTTATGTCCTATTTTTCTAGAAATTCCAGCCTCATTGTTTGAGTTTGTTCCCTCACGTTTCACACAAATCCTCAACTTAAATCATTCCCTAAAAGCGTGTAAACACACTTTGGTCCATCCCAACATCATGCAAAAACACCACACTCAATTTCACTTCATATTCATATCCAATAAAGCTCATTTTCTAGTCACATATACACATACTTCAACTTTAATACTAGTTTGGTCCAAACCATGCATTCTTGGATAAAAACCTAACTTAAGGTCAACTTGAACTCACTCCCATCATTTCAAACCACCATAAACATCATAATAAAATTCAATAGATTAAAAGATGATCAAAATCAAGGATAAAATAATCAATATCCAACACTTAAACATGAAGCTTGCATGATTAAGAAGTAACCCTAACCCTAGCATCATCCAACTTCAACTCCACCATGATCCATCACCAAATTAATTCTCAATTCAATCAAAATAGCATGATCCACCATTAAAACAACCAAAACAAGAAGCAAAACCAAAAATCCAAAGAACAAGATTGAAGCCACTTACTTTGAGCTTGAAACAAGTGGAGATGGAGATGATATTTGGTGATTTTAAGGGTGGAAGATGATAGCCGGTGGAGGGAGGTGGTTGGAGATTGAAACCCTTGCCAGAGGCTGGCCAGAAAGTGGTCGGAAATCACAAACAGAAGGGTTGGGCTGCTGCTGCTGGGTTGGCCATGGGTTAGAGAGAAGGAGGAGAGAAGAAGAGAGAGAAAATTAGTTGCATTTACTTGGTGCAAAATAAAAGGTTAGGCAACTAAATACTTGACTGAAATTTAATCCCCAAAAGCTATTTTTACTAAGTATAATTAAGGCCTAATTAAAGGTAATTAGCTAAACAAATAGGGTCAAGTCTTGGTGGACCGAAATTGGCCTTAAAGGGGCTCGGGTTCAAAAACTAGCTCAAACCGAGTGCGCTTGAAAATTTTTCCCCCCCAAAGCTCGAGGTTAAATGTTTGTGGTGTCATGAAAAATAATTAAATCGCTCAATTCATAAATATCAAGGCCTAATAACGATCTCCAGAATTTGACAAGAACAAAAACTTGAATTGCAAGGTAAGGGCCCATTTAAATTCTCCCAATTGAAATAACAAAGAAAATGATGATTTAAATGTGATGAAATTAATCACATGGATTTATGATATGAATAAACATGATTTAGGGTCGGACTATTACAGTTCTTATGAATCCTCAGTCATAGGTTATCAGAACCCCATATGGTGTCAATTCTTGGCAAAAGCATCATTTAGGATCGTGCATATTTTTATTATTATATCAAGCATCATAACTTTCGTCCTTTCATATTTCATAAATAGTGTTGTTCAACTTACCCCTAATTCAATTCTCCATAGCTTTTCCTCGACCACCACGTAAATCTGTTGGCTTTGTTAATTCTTTGGCTTCCAATTTAGTATAGGTTAGGATGACTTTTATAAATTTATATTTGAGAATCAGCTTGGCAAAAGTCTTCGTATATGAAGTTATTTAAATTCAATAATCTTATGCAAATGCTTGCCCTTACTAATCGACAATTCCTATTGATTGCGTTGTTTGAATTCTTTCTTGAGGAGGATGTCATAAAGTATATGTTTTCTTGTTTCTTGAATCTTCAATTCAATGGCTGTGGTCTTCCTTGTTGTAACTTATACATGAGTATACCTACCTCTATTTGCTTTCATATGTGAATTGACCCTAACATAGGCATCCTCTACTTAATCTATCTCACATCCAACCATTTCCTTAACATTCTGTTAGTGCCACCTGATTTTAGTATTTTATATTTACATCCCCTTTTGTTTATCAAAAGTTTCAACTTTTATATTTTCTCAAAATCCCTTGTATGGGCCTCATGAAATTAGCCTCTCTACTAGATATGCCTGTAAAGGTAAGGCTGTCTACAACTGAATCACAGTAGATCTTACAAAAACGGGACCCACATTGAGAGGAGGAGTAATCATAGTTGTTGTTATTCATTAACATTCCCCTCCTCCTCTGTCATTCTACTTAAAAAACGGTGTGCTTTATGACAGTATCATCATTAACAATTGTTGGATACTTTCCTATAATTTTATTCTTCAACCATGTAGTAGAGCACTCGTTGCGAATTTAAACTAGCTTGTTGTTTATACTTCAACCATGTAGTAAAAAACTACCTGAGAGTATAAACTAACTCGCTTAGTCAACACCATTCTGCCTACACTATGATCTGACCAACCATCTTGTTACATGCCTTATATGCTATTTTACCCTAGCAAGCCATATGATACCACTCAAAATCTTTCCCTGCAACCAATGAATTAATGTTCATATGAATTTATATGGTGTTGAACCATAATATTTAGCAATCCTTGTTATAGTGAAAATACAGGTGCACTTCGTTGTTTTCGTATGTGATTCTGCTATCTTTATGATGGTATTAAGCTTATCAAGCATATCGCTACCAACTATTTCATACCAATTAATCTAATGTTCTTCACTCTCATATTTCGAAACAAAGTACGTTCAGCCTATTTCTAGAACTCTTTATAAGGAAACTTTGACTGTAAGAACAATATGAGCATGCAGATTTTTAGGTTCAAAGGCCTAAATGTTATTGGAGCTCATTATAGACCACTTCTAATGTGCTTTCATAAGTTATAAAGGAGGGAGAAATCAAATGCAAAGACTGGTGTAAGAAATAAAATTATATGGATCTCACTTGATATATGAAGTTAGGTGTGAGCATTTGATATATAAGACAAAGTGCTTTAGTTGAAAACAAAATGAAATTCGATAATCCTTCAAGAGTATTCTAAGTCCTCAGTTCACCCCACGTATTTTGTGCTCTCAAATAGATTTTGTTATCCTAAACTTCAGCAATATAGTGAATGGGATGTAACAAAATATCAAGTTGAAAAGTCCTCGGCAACATGATGATGGTGGGCTCGGTATATTGGTGAATTTTGCCATATGAAATTGAGAGTAGAAACTCTGTGAGATTATATAAAGAGGTGAACACAAAGTTCTATGCTTGATGTCATGGCAACCTTCTCTAGTGCCATTCATTTAAAACTTCTTCCCATTTTATCTCAAACATAATAGTGCCATAATTCATCATGTCTCCATCTATAGAGGAGAGTACATACTAGACTAAAGACGCATAATAACATCAAAAGATGTAGAAAGTGTCAGGACCGCTAGGTGTAAAGGTGAATACTAGAATCCCTAACTCTTAACAAGACCATGTGATGCATATAAACATGGCAAATCAAAGTTATCATCCACATTTAAACCTTAAAAAAAAAAATTATAGGGGTACATGAAAAAACTTACCGTCTTTCACCCCAACTCAAGTTTGTTCATTACAAGTGTCGAGGACAAAACTTATTTTAAGGGGAGAAGACTATAATAGCCCGAACCTAGTTAATATTAATAAACTTAAATAATGCTTAAGTTAACCAAATACAAGGCACATACTTCAAATTGACATTCACAAATGTTGGCTTTGTAAGACTGAAATGATGTTGGAGGCCTTTGGTGAAATATATCATTCTATGCATATTTTAAATATCTAATTCAATAAATTAATCCAAAATAAATAGTAGATGGTAAATTGTAAATGCTAATAAGAATTTGATCATTGTGGAATGGTGCAATAAAACACTTAAGGATATACACATGCAATATATAGGAATGCAGAATATAAAATAACAATAGTAGTAGTGGTAGTAATAGTAATAAATGATATAAATGTTATGGTCACAATAAACTCAAATAAAAAGGGGTAAGATCAAAATTATAAGATAAAATAAATAAGGTATGGCACACCTTGGGGAATAAGAATGCAGACCTATATTATAACCCAATTGATGTTAAGAGAAAAAGAAAGGGAACAATTTGAAATTGAGTTACGGAAGATATTAAAAACAAGCTAGTAACATGAAAGAAAGAAAATAAAGACATAAATAAAAATTAGCATATGTGGTAATGAGAGAGAAAAATTTCGATCTACTTAAGATAAAAACTAGCCAGCACCACCTTCCAACAGCCGAAGCCATGCCACCATAGCTCCCCCTTGTTTTCTCTCTGGTCCATTGTAATTATGAGTTAAAAGACTAATTGGAACCTCTATCTTTCACCATTCAAAACCATACTTCTTATTTCTAAAAGTTGACACGCAAAGTTAGATGTAATACAAAGAATGAAGAATTTTTCAACCGAATTTATGTGTCAATGATGGGAATTGTAGGTACTTTACGCGATTCATTTGGGAAGTTAGAATAAGGTTGTGGGATACGAAGAATATGTTAATCCAAGTATAAGTGGTTTGAGAATGTGGAGCACTTGGTTACGTATTTGAATAAAATAAGTCATCTGTAAAGGACTTGAATATGTGAATTTGAGATGCGGAGGTAGAGGCCAGCATGAAGAAAGAGATCAAATTTTGGGTTAAATTGTGGATTGGTAATTATTATAAAGTTTTTGTGATAATTGGAATAGCAAAAAATCCTTTAATTTATTAATGAGAGTTGAAAAAGAAATAAATATTATGATGGGTGGATATAGAGAGTTGAACTTAAGGCAAGTGTAGGTTGTGGAATCAAGAATTAAATAAGGCTAAAAAGTAGAGGCTGATTCAAAAGACAACTAGCATCAATTGGTACATCCAAAAATATGATTTTTGGTGTGGAAGTCACCCATGAGTTACATTTCCAATGGCTTTAGAATTGCTTGCTTTGGAGTTGCATAAGTCAAGTTATAAGTAATTTACTAAAACTATGTAGATTGTATATGAGCAATGCACAGTTTGATTTAAGTCCACTTTTAGAGGCCTTCTTTTGGTTTTTGCATGTTCCACTTTGAATGAAAGCCATGGTGGATTTCCCTATCTTTTAATATTCGGGTTTTAGGCCTGAATCTGAGATTGGAAGAGAAAGATATGAATTTTCCAAATTAACCATGAAAATTGCCCAAAATTCTCAAGTTCTTATTAAGTGATTGTGGCAAATGCAGTTCAGA
>JAKOGI010002750.1:42500-87500 GCA_029747015.1 Carnegiea gigantea
TGATTCCAAGAGACCCACAAAAAAGGATTTTATGAAAAAGTTTTATGGAAGAAAGCTTTTGTGAAAACATTTAAAAGGAAAAATGAGGGCCACGTAGCAATTAGTGACTAAGATAAATTAAAAGGACAAGATGCTGAAGCTGTAAAATACCAGAACAATATAACAGAGGACAGTAACATACCTTAATAATCAGAGGTAAGCAAACGCTGTCTCTTCACAGAAGAAAGTACAACCTGCGTACGAGCACAACAAACCCCTACCAGCATTAAGCCACTGCAGCCAAAAGAGAACTACGGAGTCGACTCTCTACGATCGAAGTTCTTAATCCTATCCCACCACAGTCTCCTATCCTGAGTCATGTCCTCCGTCAAACCCACAACTCTCAAGTCCGCTCTGATCACCTCATCCAAACTCTTCTTTGGTCAACCCCTCCCTCTTTTACCTCCGAGGATGTCGATCATCTCACATCTCCTCACTGGAACATCCACACTTCTCCTTTTCACATGGCCAAACCATCAGAGTCTTGTTTCTCTCAACTTATCTTCTATAAGAGCTACTTTAGCTAAGTCCCTGATAACTCCATTCCTAATTCTGTCTACTCTCGAAAACCCATACATCCACCTAATCATCCTCATCTCTACTACCATCAACCTTTGAACCTGCGTCTTTTTTAGAGGCCAACATTCCGATCCATAAAGAACAGCCGGTCTAACTACCATTCGATAGACTTTGCCTTTCAATCCTAGGGGCACCGTCTTATCACACAGAACACCAGAGGTAAGCTTCCATTTTTGCCAGCCCACTTTTATTCGCTAGTTAATATCCTCGTCAATATCCCCATTCTGCTAAATGATCGAGCCAAGATATTTAAACTTATCAACCTTAGGTATCGACCTCCCATCCAGGGTGACTTCTCCCCCCGCCTCTACCCTTCCACTGAAACAACAATTAAGGTACTCCGTCTTCGATCTACTTACTCTAAAACCTCTAGCTTCCAGCGTTTGCCTCCATCGCTCCAACTTGTCATTAACTCCCTGTCTGGTCTCATCAATAAGAACAATGTCATCTGCAAATAGCATACACCATGATAACGCATCTTGAATCCCTCTTGTAAGTTCATCTATAGCTAAGGTGAAAAGAAAAGGGCTTAAGATGGAACCCTGATGCAGACCCATACCAATGGCGAAGTCATTGGTGACCCCTCCCGGCATCTTAACACTCATCCTACCTATACACTTACAAAACTAACATATTTTAGATAAAAAGGTTTATTTTCCAATTTTGATACAGCAACATTCTAGCCCGCCTAATTCATAAAGCATATGCTTATGCTTGTATATCAGATAAGTTTTCCTATATCAATTAAATTGGACCAGTGTTAACAAGCATTGGCCAACTAGAGTTCCCGATTGGTCTGGGTATGTGCTTATGAAGGGAAAATCTGAACACCCAATGATCATAATTACCATCATAAAGGGTTCATGTGGAGAATAAGAACATGACAACAATTTTAGTTATTCAATCCATTTCTTCCTTATTTTGAATAAAATAAATTGAAATACACGTGTTTGTAAACGTCTTCTAAACTTTGTTTTTATAGTATAGGAGTAAACATATTGAGTTTTGGCTCGCTCTTCAAAATGTTTTCATGTTTTTATTTTCAGTGAGGTGTCTATCAATAATAAAAGGGAAGCATGCATGAAGGGGCTCTTGGTTTCTAGTAATGCTAGTGTTATGAGTCATGGAGGCTCACAGTGGCAACCTATTAATGTTCGTTTCTTGATAATCTACTCATGTCATGCTAAATTTGATTTTACGATAATAATAATTATTTTTTTAAAGAAAGGGGGGTTATACATTGTTGTCTCATTGTTAGAATTGATGTATAAGAAAAATGTAAGTTATGTTTAGAGTATTAAACTGAAGAATAAGCTAGGATGCTTGAGTCTTGTTTAGTGTTATCCTTTCTGTAGGATGACGGCAGCACCTGTGTCTTTATTTATTTCACTATGATAATCACTAAGCATTAGTTAGTTAGAACTAAGCTAGTGGTTACGTGATTTAGGGCATTAGAAATGGAATTTAGACCCTCTACTTGTTCCCGAAGGGCAATCAGAGCCATGCCTAAATAAACTCAAGGTGGGGCTCTTGAGGAAACTCCCAGGGCGTTTGATTCTAATTCTTCATAAAAAGCGATATAAGATGTATTGTTAGAATCAGTTTTTGTTTTTTGCACTTTAAAGATAGGGTTACAAGTTTGACTTTGAATTTTTATTGTTTGATCAATTGGGAATTTAAATTATAAGAATGCATGATTAACAATGTAGATTCATTCCTATATGCAAAGAGCCTAGACAAACTTTAAATTGTCATTAAAAATGAATTATCATTGGCTCTTCATAACTATTTGATGAAATGGCTTAAAGAACTGATGTGCAAAAATTGTCTAGTTTTTCGAAGGGTTTGTTATCAATAATGTTGGACTAATGTTGACTTAAATGCAAATTCATGAAGGTAGATGAATCAATTGTCAATGGATAGAAAGGTGTTAATGAAGTGCACCAAAGAACTGTGAATGTTAAAATAACCAAGGTATGTCTTGTTAGTGAAGTATTTTGTTTGACTCTTTGACATTACCGCCAATGAATTGAGTAATCTGAATTAGTCAGTGTGTTGCCTAAGAGTAGTTGCCCAGTTAGATTACTTATCAAATGTTTGATGAAATGCACACTCTAATGTGGGCTCTTATGATATTGGCATTTGGTTGCATAATGTAATAAAGTAGCAATGCAATCAAGTATGCAATGTATTTAGCTATACATTGTCATGAAAAATTAATTACATTATTATGTTTGCCTACCTAAAAATGGTAATGTAATACCAAACGTAATAATTAGGTTCATCATATGTCCTTATTATGATATCATAGTGGCATTTTAATAATTATGAAAAGAAAGATAGAGGCAACCAAAAAAAAAAAAAAAAGAGGGAGAGAAAGAAGATAGAGAATATAAAGGGGAGAGAGATTGTGTATGTGTGTGCGCATGTGCATGCACGCATGTGTAAGAGAGATGAGGGAGGAGGGAGTGTGTGTATGTGCTTTAGGGAGGGAGACAGAGAGAAAGGGCAGAGCATGAGATAGAGAAGAGAGAGTGTCAAAATAGTGGATGAGAAGGGAGAAATATATACTACACATATAGTCATGTGCATAATACGTTAGATATTTACACTATTCTTAACATTGTAATCAAAATTACATTTGTTGGTGAGTGTGATCACAATTGCATAAGTTGAGGTAATCTTTTTACCATGCAATCATGATCACTAGGTTCAGAAGTCACCAAATATGCTAACACAAGTACCAATACAAACATGATTGCATTACACAGTGGGCATTGTTGAACCAAATAAGCCTAAACGTTTGGTTAAAACCTAAATTTTTATTGCTATTGGGGTTGATCGACGTTGACTTTATAAAATTTCCTAGGTTAGTTATTTTCTTGTATTTTTTCACATAATCTGGATAAGATTTCAGTTACCGTATTCAATCCTAGTTGTAGTGGTCATATTTGAAGCAAATAATGTTAATGACATGAAATTGATGATATTAAACCTGCTGACCAAAGAAGTAACTATCACATTATTACAGCATTGATTGGGCAGTTACAAGAAGATTAATTTCATAGTTAATTCCTTGGTTCTATTATATGATGTGTCCTATTATAAAAGAAGAAAAGCAAATCATGAAGAGGGTGAGCCCAGATCAGAAATATTCCCTATATAAATAAATCTCTCTGCCTATTCTCTCTCACAACCTAGCCATATACAAGGTACGGGCTTGGAGTGTGGCATTCCTGGTGACTTTAGTAGCCACTAAGTTCGTGGGTAGCATTCAACAGATATGTTCCATGATCAACATTGAGGTAAGTCCTACTATTTCCAACAGTGGTATCAAAGCTAGCTTTGTCTAATACTAGCCCCAAAATTCATGTTTGACAAATCTACATTCTATTTATACTTTTAGAATGCTAATCTGTGTGATAATAGGACATAGATCTCGGTTCACATGCTTATGATTATCTGCTAGTATGCCATATCATTATTGTTATATTCTGTGTCACTAGATATTATTCAAAACCGAGTATGATGCTAATCATTTCATCAATATCTATCATACTAAGATGTTTCTAATCTTTGTGATTATGCCAATATGTCATTGTTAAAAAATGAGATCAATCCTCACCCACCCAACACCTTGTCCCTCCTGACCTCAACCCCTCAGATTTGGATGGCTGGACTCAACCCCAGAACTCCTAAACTGCTCCACCCTAAATGGCCCTTAATTGTGACACATCTCATTGACCCAAAATAGGGGGTAAAAATAAATAAAAGAAAAGGTAAAGAGATACCTGAAACCCATCAAGGCCGCCAGAGGGGTGATGCGTGTTGGTCATGTGCTACTGATGAAGATGACTTTTTGTCATTTTCTTCCTCTAAAACTCCACCATAACCACCGATCTACTCATTTTTGACACAAAACCATGCAAACTACACCAACAAACCATGGGTATACGTCATGCATCGCCACAAGAGAGGCACGTGGTATGAGTGGTAAGCGACAGTTGACTTATCAATGACTGATCTACTCACTGGCATGGTGTTTTTGGTCAGATTGGTTGCTTGTTGAAGCCATGGGCTTCGTTTAGGCGGTGAGGGGTTGCAGTTTCATCATCTGTGTGGTGGTGCTTCCAGCAGTTTTGCAAGCCAGCCGAGGTGAACGGTGTTGGACATGGCACTGATCTGGGGTCAAATGGGGAGGCCGAGCCTCGGCTGAGGGGCTGACATAGGCGAGGGTTAAAGAAGGAGAGCAAGACCCATCGAGGGCTTTAGAGAGAAAGTGGGGTTGTTTTAAAGAGGGAGAGGTCTCAATCAATATGAAATGGAGGCCGAATAAAGAGAGGGGGGGCTCTCGAGTTTGATAAGGGTGATAAGAGTTTTTGGTTTTTATTCATTTTCTTATTTTGATTTTATCAGTTTTGGTTATAGGATGATTTCTAATTAAATTATGATAAGAACATTAATATGTTTAATATTATATATAAATCTGTTTTATATATACATCAACTTGAAATTTTCTTGCCAAGTGACTAGTAAATATTCGATTTGATTGAAGTTATATGAATATGTTTCATATATAAAATTAGTATGATGTAAGTTTGTTGTAATCGAATTCAATAAATATCTATGTGATATTTAGATCCCCCTTGGTCTATAAATAAATATGTTTTGTATGATGTTCACTTACATGAACATGTTTCATAATAATCGGTTTATTTAATAACCTTATATAAATATTTTTTATCTATGCTAATGATGAGCAATTGTGAATCAATTGATTATTTTACCCCTTCCTTATTTAATAAAGATGTTTGATGTTATATTGAAGTTTCATAGGAATAAGTTTCATATCATTATTTGGATAAATAGGTATTTGAGCTTTATATGAATTTGTTTTATGAAATTTAAATTGATAATATTATATGAATTCATTTTGTATAATTTGTGAATTTACTTTGAATTCTTTTCATTTCATTCAAATTTTAATATTACATAGATTTTTTCTATGTAATTAATTGTGATTAAATTTTGGATATGTTTCATGTTACAAATTATATAGCATTCGATTACGTGAATATATTTCACATCAATCACTGTTCGTATTAAAAATGTGTTATTTTTGTGATACTTTTATACCCAATTTATGCTCGCTATAATTGTTATTTTTAGATTTTTATTTGATTTGATTTTGTTTTGTAGGTACTGAATAATTATGGCAAAAATGCGAGTAAAAATGATGAAAAATGCCGAAAATGAAGCATTGGGCCAGATTCACTCAAACCCGACCCAAAACTCCTTAGTCCATTGCTTTTATGACCCATCAGAAAAAAAGGGAAATTAAACTGAAAATAAGACAGTCCCCATGTGCGTGTCACGTGACCTCTTAATTCCCCCCTAACTCTCGTTCTCTCTCTTCATTACCTTGTCTCTCCTTCTCTCGGCCAAACAGGCCCCGAAACACCAGAGAAACTTAACCCCCTCCCCTGCTCCATCATCTTCATCTTCATCATCTCTTTTCTCTCCCTAAGCCATCTCTCTCACCACCACCAAGTTCCAGCGCATCCACCACCCTCACCCATCACCGGGGTTGACGCTAAGGGCGCCAGCACCACACACCATTTGCATCATCTTCATCGTCCACCTCATCTGCAAATCAAGGGTAGCGATTGAAGGGCGTTCGAGTATAAATCACCATTAGCCGGCACTAGAAAGGAGGTTAGGAGGTTTCCTAGGGATTCGATTAGTTTTAATTTTTAAAGTTTTTACTTGAATTTCAGATGCATTTTTCGATTTTGAGGGTTAAGGTTTGATGTTAGTTTTGGTTCTGGGTTTTGAATTCGTGTAATTATGCTTCGATTTCATGTTTTCTGGTTGTAATTCATAATTTTAGTTTGTTTTGTAAGGTTTGGATGTTAGTTTTGGTAAATTTTAGTCATCCACTCCCCCGTTTTCATCTCGACGCACACGGCTATGGCGTCTCTGCCATTCTAGCAAAGGGTGAAGGACGTTTCTGACTCTTTGGGCCATGGATGGTCAAATTCGAGCCTCCCCTTGCTCTGGTTTGCTATGCTTCTTTCGTTTCGTATGCTTCTGACTTCAAATCCCCCTCCCCTGTTTTTCTGATTTTGGTTGATTGTTTGTGCCTGATAAGTTTCGGCTGAATGTTCCCTTGCTCAGTTTTTGGATTGCTTGGTTTCGTTGAATCAGTATGGCAAACTCTGGATTTGGTAATCTGCATCTATTTGTGCTCTTCATTTGTGTTGTTGAGGTGATGCTGCTAAGTTGATATCATTGGTTATTGTTAGATGAACTCTTGTTGATTATATTTTGTTGAAATTCTGGTGCTTATTTCTTAGGAATTTAGGATAAATCGATCTTGGCTTTTGTTACTTGCTGCTCTGCTACTGGTAATCTGAACGATAATGATATAATTGTTGATACGATGGTTCAATTTTGATGTTGGTATGAACATAAGAATAGAATCTGGAAGTTAATTTGTTTTGATTAAGAACAGAAGGCTATTTTTTTTCTTTCTCATAGTGTTAGTTCATGTTTTAGTGTTTAGATTTTAGGTTTTAATTTCGGTTGAATGGTGATTGAATTAGTGAGTTCACTTAAGTTTTCTGATGCTTAGTTGAATGGTGATGAATGCATTATATTCTTAGTTAGAAGGTTTTAGTGCTCTTGAATGATTTAGATTAATTAGTTAATCTAATCTTTTGTGACTATAATCTTTTCCATCGTCCCTGAGGAGACTACCCTCAAGTACTACAGTGCAAGCTAAGCTGTATACTTGGGGCACTTTAATTTACATTGAGATTCACCCAACAAGTTTTTGGCACCGTTGCCGGAGTCGATGGCATTAGATTAAGTCGTATTTTCTTTTCATAGTTACTTTGGTATTAGGTTGCTTTATTACGTTATTAAGTTGTGACTTGTTTTAGTACATTGCTTGAATTATTCAAAAATCTAACAAAAATGGAAAAAGTCTATAATTGAAAAAAATTAGAAAAACTTGAAAACCACCAAAAAAAAAAAAATTGAAAGATTTAAAAACCTCAAAAAGAGAGTGGTAAGTTCATGTTCCCTTAGTTTGAGCGCTTTTCTTTTTCTTAGTTTTGTTCTTATTAGTTGCTTATGCTTTCATTCACTTCGTTATCAGTTGTGATATATTTAATTCATTTCTTGAAAAAAATCCAAAAACTCATAAAAATTTAGAAAAACTTGAGATTTGATTGAAAAACTTTAAAAAACAAACAACTTAGAATTGATTTATAGTTTTTATTGATTAAGGTATTTCGTAGTTTAGAATTGGTAGTTTGAATTTAGTTTTTATTGGGACGTGTCTTACCTTTATTTTAGAAATTGATTTTTTTTTTTTTTTGATTTAGCTATCTCTTGTTTGTAAATTGTCTTTAAGGTTGAGAAATATTCTGATTTAATTTTGTACTTAAGAAAAAAGAAGAAAAAAAATTAGAAAATTCAAAAATCCAAAAAAAAAAGAAAGAGAAAAGGACCAAAAAATAGGACTCTTCTTGGTGAAGGTGTGGGGTTTATATGACTAGTTGGGTTAGAGACCTTAAAAATCAATGACTCGTTTGGAGTGAGCTCGACCCTGACTTAGAACTTGAACCTGAGCCTAAGCTTGAGTTAACGAATATGACACAAGAAAGGATTTTGAATGATACTTTATATCCTCCTAGGACTGCTTTGCTATATGTTTTCTTATGCCTAATCTTGCACTAAATGTGACCTTCGAATTAAAACCCCATTATACTCATATGCTCCCTAAATTCACAGGTTTAGAGGATGCTCATTTATTTTTGAGGGAATTCGAAAAAATTTGTTCTATGATGCATTTCCCTAATATTCCCATTGATGTTGTGCGGATGAAATTGATTCCTTTTGCTTTGAAAGATTCTGTTAAACATTGGATGTATGGCTTTGCTGCTAATTCTATTACTTCGTGAAATGATTTTGTAAGATTGTTCTTAAGAAAATATTTCTCTAATGCCAACACTGCTAAGCTGAGGAATGAAATCAATTAATTTGTGTAACTTGATAGGGAATCATTTTGAAAATATTTTGATAGGTTCAAAACTTTGTTGGCCCAATGTCCCATCATAGTTTAGACCAAGTACGTTTGTGCCAGATTGTATATGAATGACTTGACCAACAGACTAGAACTATGGTAGAGTCCATGTGTCAAGTTGGCTTTCTTTCTAAGAACCCCATAGCTGCTTGGGAGTTTTTAGAGGACTTAGCTGAGAGAACCATGCAATGGGAAACTGCTCGTGATGATAGCCTGAGTTCTAGGTTTGTAAGGGGTGGGTTGTATTCTATTTCTAATGTAAGTCACTTAGAGTCTAATATTGCTGTTTTAGAAAACATATTGAAGGGATTATCTCCCCAGATGCCCCAGTTATCCTAGACATCTGCAGTGTCTTATTCTCATTGTCAGACCCTAGATCATTCTTTGAATGCTTGTCCTTATTTTGCTCATCAGTTAGCAACTGAATAAGAGCAAGCAAGTATGGCCTTCCAAAGACCTAAGAATGACCCCTTCTCCCCTTATTACAACCCAGGGTGGAGGAATTACCCTAATTTTTCATGGAATAGTGGATCAAATGCTATGGTTCCTAATTCTTAACCTGGGATGTTTCCTAGAAACAACTCCCAACCCATCTCACCCTTCAAACTCCTTTCAGAGACCAGCTTTTTTTGGTGTGCATAATGCACCTAGACCTCCACCTCCTGTAGCTCAAGTTCTACCTCCTCCCGATTATACTAATATTGATAAATTAAAGAGGAGAATTAATAACAATGTGGAGATAATGAGTAATGCTAACATAGAAAGAATGATGAGAATGATTTCCAAATAGTTTCCAGTTAGCATCATCTTCTAGGGAACCAGGTACTTTCCTAAGTCAACCTTAGGTGAACCCTAAGGGTTACGCCTCCCCTTCTTCTGGTAACCCTAATGAGCTAATGAGGAAAGTGAATACGGTTATATCTCTCCGTTCTGGTCGAGAGGTTGATAACCAAGTGAGAAATCCTAATGAACCTTATAGGTGCCCTCACTAATTCTTCCAGAATTCTTCTCCCTCTCCTTCTCCAGAGACTGATTTATCCAGTCAGCTAGGGGATACTCTTGATGGTGTCCCCAATGCTTTAGATAGTCCTTTCTCTCCTAAGTCACCTTCTAAGAAAGAGGAGCTTAAAGAGAAAGACTCCTCTGACTTGGCAAGTTCTTCACCTTCTAAGGACTCTTCCTCCCCTTCTTCTTCCGAGAAGATCCAGATGCCTTTGCCTCCTTTTCCCCATAGGCAAAAAAAGAAAGATCAAGATCATATTAAGAAGATGAGAGAGACCTTCTCTCAAGTTAAGATCAACATTCCCTTACTTGATGCTATATAGCAGATGCCTCCTTATACTAGATTCTTAAAGGACTTATGTACGACCAAGAGAGCAACTAGTGCTAATTCTATCCTTTCTCAGATCCCAGTGAAGTATTAGACCCCGGTTGCCCTACTGTGTCTATAGCCATAGGCGGCCAGCTCATTCACAGAGCATTGCTTGTCCTAGGGGCTAGTGTTAACTTGATACCCTTCACTGAGTATGAGAGGTTAGAGTTAGGTGAGCTGAAACCTACTAAGATGGTCATTCAACTGGCTGATGGATTGGCTAGGGTACCCAAGGGGACAATCGAGGACGTGTTGATTAGAGTGGGTTAATTTATTTATCCAGTGGACTTTGTTGTGATTGAAACTGAGAAGGTGTCCAACTTAACTAGTCAAGTTTCTGTGATTCTAGGATGTCCTTTCTTGGCCACTGCTAATGCCCTCATTAACTGTAGGAATAGTATGATGAGACTTCCTTTTGGCAACATGACTGTCGAATTGAATATCTTTAACATGCAAAGATAGCCTTTTGGATTTGATGATGTGGAATTTTCTACTCTTAACTCGGTAGGGGATTCTGTATTCGATGATGCTTTTGATGATGTATTTGCCACTGAGTATGAGTTATTTCTTATAGATGATGAGCCTAAATATGATGTGTTTGAGTTTGATGACTTGTGCTCTACTGCTGACTATTTGCTTACTGCTGTTTCTGAGTCTGCCACTGAATCTATTTCCCCTGTTGCTCTTGAATTGAAACCTCTTCCTGATTCTCTTAAGCATGCAATCCTAGGACTCGATGAATTTGGACCTGTCATTATTGCTTTTGATTTGGACCGGGACCAACAGGACAACCTGATTTCTTTACTTAGAGAGAACAAGGAAGCTCTAGGATGGACTTTAGGGGATATTAAGGGTATTAGTCATTCTATTGTGGAATATAGAATTCATTTAGAGGACAATGCTAAGCCTTATCGTGTCCGTCAAAGGCGTTTGAATCCCACTTTGCAGGAAATAGTTAAGAGGAAAGCATTCAAATGGTTAGACCATGGCATTATCTATCCCATTTCTGACAGTGAGTGGGTTAGCCATGTTCAAGTTGTTCCTAAGAAGACCGATATTACCGTGATTAGGAATGATAAGAACGAGTTAGTCCTTACTCGAGTGCAATCTGGATGGCGTGCATGCATAGATTATAGAAAATTGAATGCTGCTACTAGGAAAGACCATTTCTCCCTTCCCTTCTTGGATCAAATGCTAGAGAGGTTGGTTGGACATTCCTTCTATTACTTTTTAGATGGATATTCTGGCTATACCCAGATGTCTATTGCTCCTGACGATCAAGAGAAGACTACTTTTACCTGTCTATTTGGGACATATACCTTTAGAAGAATGCCATTTGGACTGTGCAATGCCCCTGCTACCTTTCAAAGATGCATGATTTCTATTTTCTCAGATTTAGTTGAGCAATGTATGGAAATTTTCATAGATGACTTTTCTATATTTGGATCTTTTTTTGATGATTGCTTATCTAATCTGAGAAAGGTGTTGGAGAGGTGTAGGGAGAAAAATTTAACTTTGAACTGGGAGAAATGTCACTTCATGGTTAAAAAGGGTATAGTCTTAGAATATATTATTTCTCGAGATAGAATTGAGGTAGACAAAGCTAAGACTGACCTGATTATTAATCTTCCCCCTCCCACTTATATGAAAGAGGTGCGGTCTTTTCTTGGACATGCTGGCTTTTATTGTCGTTTCATTAAGGACTTTGGCAAGATTGCAAAGCCTTTGTCCAATCTGTTAGCTAAAGATGTGCCATTTTATTTCTCTGAAGAGTGTCATGAGGCATTTTCTAAGCTTAAGGAGGCCTTAACCTCTGCTCCTGTTCTTCATCCTCCCATTTGGGGAGAACCATTTGAATTGATGTGTGACACGTCTGATTATGCTACTAGGGTTGTGTTAGGATAGCGTATTGATAGGAAACCCCATGTTATTTACTATGCTAGTCACACCTTGAATGATGCCCAGCTGAATTACACTGTTATTGAGAAAGAATTTTTGGCTCTGATCTTTGGTTTTGAAAAGTTTAGATTTTATCTGATTGGGTCACATGTGATTATTTATATTGACCACTTTGCCCTTAAGCACCTTCTTTCTAAGAAGGATGCTAAGCCTAGACTTGTAGATGGATTTTGCTTTTACAAGAATTTAACTGTGAAGTCAAGGATAAGAAAGGTTCTGAAAACCTTATAGCTAACCATCTGTCTAGGATCCTTTGTGATAGAGGGAGTGAGTCCAGTGTTTCTGAGTGCTTCCCCAATGAGTAATTATATGTTGTTCACCCTAATCCTTGGTATGCTGATATTGTGAACTACTTAGTTACCGGTACGATCCCTGAGGGTTGGACTAAGAATAACAGATAGATTCTTCCACCTTGTGAAATTCTTTGTTTAGGAAGACCCTTATTTGTTTAAGTACTGCTCTAACCAAGTCTTCAGGAGGTGCATTCTTGACCATGAGTTGAAAAGTACCCTTTCTTTTTGTCATGATCAGGTATGTGTGGGACATTTTAGTGGTAGAAAGATAGCAGTCAATATTCTTCAATGTGATTTTTACTGGCCTACTTTATTTAAAGATGCATTTGAGTGCTGCAAGAGTTGCCCAAGATGCCAACAGTTGGGTAGAATAAGCAGGAGAGATATGATGCCACTGAACCCCATCATTATTGTAAAGGTTTTTGATGTGTAGGGTATTAACTTTATTGGACCATTTCCATCTTTCTTTGAGAATGAGTACTTTTATTAACTGTGGACTATGTTTCTAAATGGGTTGAGCCCATCCCCTCTAGGACTGATGAAGCTAAAGCTATTGTGAAATTTCCTAAGGGGAACATCTTTGCTCGATTTGGTATGCCCCGTGCTATCATTAGTGATTAGGGCACCTATCTTAATAATAGATCGTTTGATGCATTACTGAAGAGGTATTCTATAGTCCATAGGCTTGCTACTCCTTACCATCCCCAAACCAGTGGCCAAGTTGAAGTGTCTAATCGGCAGATCAAGTAGATTTTATAAAAGACAATGAATAGAAATAGAAAAGACTGGACTGATAAGCTGGTGGATGCTCTTTAGGCATATAGGACGGCTTTCAAAACTCCCTTAGGTATGTCACCTTATAGGGTAGTTTATCGTAAGCCTTGTCATTTACCTGGGGAGATAGAGCATAAAGCTTGGTGGGCCATTAAGAAGCTCAACTATGACTTGACTGAGGCAGGTGAGGAGAGACGACTGCAACTGAGTGAGCTTGATGAGATTAGGGCTAAGGCTTATAAGAGTACTCGATCTTACAAAGAGAGGGCGAAGTTGTTTCACGATCGCCATATTTTTAGGAAAGAGTTTAGCCCGGGAATGAAAGTACTCTTGTATGACTCTAGCCTCTATCTGTTTCCTGGAAAATTGAGGCCCCGATGGACGGGTTCTTATATTGTCTCACATGTTTTTCCCTATGGTGCAGTTAAAATTTAGGATCCTCAGAGTGGTGCCACCTTCAAAGTGAATAGCCAGCGTTTGAAACAATTTTTGGAGCTGCCGGGCGAAGAAGATGTGGAGTATCTAATACTCCACGAACCGAGTCATGATCTGTGATTGTGATCTGAGATAGTTTGGGTGTACTTAGCACCCGACCTGGTTTACTAGAAAGTTCTTCTCTTCTCTCCTTCTTCTCTCTGTTTTCTTCTTTTTGTATAGCTGGTTTCTTTTTCTGTGATTGGTTGCTTTGTTTTTGGGTTTTGTTTTTATTTTTGAGTGTATGTTTTCTTTTTAGATTTTGCTTTTGGTCTTTATGTGTCTGTTCCACTCCCAATGAGGACATTATGAGATTTTATTGGGGGGGTACCCATGTGTACATACTTTTTTTGAAAAATTTTAAAAAATCCAAAAAGATTTCAGTTTTGTTTTGCGGGATGTTTGTACTATGTCTGATTAGCTTAAATCCCTTGTGCTTTGGTTATTAGCTTGTATGTAAGTAGGATGTGCATGATAGGTCTCTGTCGACCTCAGTGTGTCATTCTAAGCTTTAATTTTAACTCCAATTGTTCATTTTAGATTGTGTAATCCATTCCTTGTTTATTCCTTCATCATTATCTTTAAGTCTTAGGCTTCCATGAATGATTACCCCACTTGCTTGTGACACGATTACTCTGAAAAAAAATGAAAAAAAGAAAAAATATATGAATAAAGAACAGAAAAAGAAAAAGAGATGGAATAAAATTTGGAATGACAAGTACCCCTTTGAGGCATGCGCTACTGCGTGTTACCCTTTGAGGTACGTGCTACTGGGTGTTACCCTTTGAGGCAATATTGCTACTGGGAAAGCTTGCTTCAAATGTTAGTATGATAACAATGTAGTTGTGTCAGTCAAGTGGGATTGATCTAATTCTAGTAAATCTAAGCCTTGGGATGATACACTTGCACATGAGCACTGGGATGGATTCAGAATCTTGATGTACAATGGGGTGAAAAATTAGTGCTTTGACGCCATTTATGAGGTAGAGGGCTTTGAAGTACATTCTGTGCATATGCAGGTCAATAACTTAGTTACATGGGTAATTTAGTTGATTAGAACGTGTATATATCTTTCTCAGATTTTTTACATATTAGACTTCAGAAAAAAAAAAACAAAAAAAATTTTCTTTTCTTTTTCAAATAATTTTTGTGGGTATTTCACTTGAAAACCCTCACGAGACTGGACTCGTCCACTTGGGAGACTGAGGGGTTTAAAGGGCTTGTTGCATATGCTAAATGCTACTGTGATTCCTATGACAATGAGTTAGGACTTTCTTTTTCTTATTTTTCGTTTTCTTTTAGTTAATTTAGCTATTTTACTCAAGGACGAGCAAAATCTTGGTGTGGGGGCATTTGTTCGTGCCAAAATGTGTTATTTTTATGATACTTTTATACCCGATTTATGCTCGTTACAATGGTTATTTTTTAGGTTTTTATTTGATTTTATTTTATTTTGAAGATACTGAATAATTATGGCAAAAATGCGAGAAAAAATGATGAAAAATGCCGAAAATGAAGCATTGGGCCAGATTGACTCAAACCCGACCCAAAAATCCTTAGCCCATTGCTTTCATAACCCATCAGGAAAAAAGGGGAATTAAATTGAAAATAAAACAACCCCCATGTGTGTGTCACGTGACCCCTTAATTCCCCACCTTAACTGTCGTTCTCTCTCTTCATTACCTTCTCTCTCCTCTCTCGGTCAAACAGGTCCCGAAACAGTTGAGAAGCTCAACCCCCTCCCCTGCTCCATCATCTTCATCTTCATCATCTCTTTTCTCTCTCTAACCGATCTCTCTCACCACTAATGAGTGCCAGCGCATCCACCATCCTCACATATCACCGGGGTTCACGCTAAGGGCGCCAGCACCACACACCAGTTTCATCATCTTCATCATCCACCTCATCTGCAAATCAAGGGTAGTGATTGAAGGGCATTCGAGTATAAATCACCATTAGCTGGCACTAGAAAGGAGGTCAGTATGTTTTCTAAGGGTTCAATTAGTTTCAATTTCGAAGTTTTTGCTTGAATTTCATATGCGTCTTTCGATTTTGAGGGTTAGGGTTTGATGTTAGTTTGGGTTCTAGGTTTCGAATTCATGTAATTATGCTTCGATTTCATGTTTTTTGGTTATAATTCATAATTTTAGTTTGTTTTTGTAAGGTTTGGATGTTAATTTTGGTAAATTTTAGTCATCCCTCCCCTATTTTCATCTCGACGCACATGGCTATGGCATCTCTGCCATTCTAGCAAACGGTGAAGGACGTTACTGACTTTCTTGGCCATGGACGGTCGAATTCAAGCCTCCTCTTACTCTAGTTTGCTATGCTTGTTCCGTTTCATATGCTTCTGACTTCAAATCCCCCTGCCCTGTTTTTCTGATTTTGGTTGATTGTTTGTGCCTTATAAGTTTCGGTTGAATGTTCCCTTGCTCGGTTTTTAGATTCCTTGGTTTAGTTGAATAAGTAAGGAAAATTCTAGATTTGATAACCTGCATTTGTTGTGTTCTTCGTTTTTGTTGTTGAGGTGATGCTGCTAAGTTGATATCATTGGTTATTGTTAAATGAACTCTTGTCGATTATATTTTGTTGAAATTCTAGCGTTTAATTCTTAGGAATTTAGGATAAATCGATCTTGGCTTTTGTTGCTTGCTGCTCTACTACTGGTAATCTGAACGGTAATGATATGGTTGTTAATGCGATGGTTCAATTTTGATGTTGGTATGAACATAAGAATGGAACCTGAAAGTTAATTTGTTTTGATTAAGAACAGAAGGCTATTTTTTTCTTTCTCATAGTTTTAGTTCACATTTTAGTGTTCAGATTTTAGGATTTAATTTCGATTGAGCAGTGATTGAACTAGTGAGTTTATTTAAGTTTTCTGATGCTTAGTTGAATGGTGATGAATGCATTATATTCTTAGTTAGAAGGTTTTAGTGCTCTTGAATGATTTAGATTAATTAGTTAATCCAATCCTTTGTGATCATAATCTTTTTCACCAATTAGCAGCATCATATAAATGTGTTACATATATGTATATGAACAACATGAATTATTATACATTTGCTAATTGTTTTAGCACTTTTCCATTGCCCAAATTAATAAATATAATTTCGTTTTATGAAGTCTAAATTCATAAAATTCTGAATGTGTTTTATAATTTGTGAGTGAGATCTGAATAAGTTTCATGGCATGTATAGTTATATATAAATGTGGTTTATATAATATTCTTTGGGGTTCAATGTAATTCTTTTGTAACATGTTCAAATATGTTTTGCAATATAGAATCAATTTTATTATATAAATACGTTTTATGTAATAATATGAATTTTATGGTTGATATGTCATTGGTAGAGTTTTAAATGACATATTAGTAGTTATATAAATTCGTTTTATATAATGATATAACTTCATGTAAACTTGTTTTGCATGATTAAACTGAATGTCTTTGTGATATTCGCTAGATTGTTAATTAGTTTGACTATATTACTCTCCATAAGTTTTATTTTATGGAGAATTTGGTGACTAAATTATAAAAACTTCTAATTCACGTTTGCATATGATGATTATAAGCTTAGCGAAGTTTCCAATCATGCGACATGAATAATGGAGTTTTCGATAATTTAATTATTTGAAAATATGCCAAATGTCCATTTTTTAAAATATATACTTCTAGATATGGCTGCTAAAATATGGTTGGTATTTTGTTTACCAATGAAATGCTTAATAGCACTGACTGTGACACAAAATGTCAGAAGATTTAGTTTATTCTGAATGAGTGGGAAGTGTTAGAACACTCATCAGGTTCTAAGTGTCCTAAAGTGGCAAAATGGTACTACAAGTGAGTAGTATCGAGAAAAGTTAAAAGCATACCAAAAATGGTTTGAGAATGGATTGATCAACATGCTATACTTTGTCATATTGCATTAATGATGATCTAGTGAGGGAATTGAAAGTTGTCCACTGTTAAGCACATGTGGGATTAACTAAGCATCAAAGTCATCCAGATTCATTTCCTCCTAAAGTTCCAAACCTAAGGTTGTCATTGCAAAAAGGAATAAGGATAAAGGGAAATAAAGAGATGCATATAGCATATATGAAGTGCTATAACTGTGAAAGAGGGACCCTAAACTTGGGGTTGTCCCCAGTCGATTAAGGTACTTTCATTCATAGTTGCTCCTGGACAATATGTGCGCTTTCAAGCATTAGTTGCCGATTATGGTCCTTCGTGGATTGTAGACATGGGAGCAACCAAACACATAATTCAGGATTGAGATGATTTTGTGAACTTTCATTGCTACCCAGTGGGTTCACAAATTATCATTTTAGGTAACGCTAATGAGATTTCCTTGAATTAAGGACATATCATCTGAAACTGCGTGAAGGGACTACGTTGTTTTTTCATAATGCTCTCTACGCACCTCGAGTGCGATGTTACCTTGTGTTCTTTTGTTTTCTAGATTAGTTTTCGCTTTAATTTTCGTCTAGATGTCTTAGATATCGTATACAATGGCAATTTGTTTGGCCACGCCACATTGAAATGAGTTTTTAATGTTTTGGATAAAATAGAAGAACATTCATCTTTGCCTCATTTTCGAATCTATTTTAGGCTTGCTCGACTTGACCATGAGGGCCAAGATAGGGTTATCAAACTAGCTAAATATGGTCTTTTAAGGCCAACTCATTAGGGTTAAGTTGCCCAGGTGTGAGTCAAGTTTAGCTAGCAAAGCAACTATAAAGTCTTTTAGTAAGGCTTCAAGAGCATCGAATCCCTTAGTGACTCACTTGCTTTACACATCTGCGGGGGCATGAATGTGAAAGCATATAATGGAGCTATATATTGATGCTGTTGGTATGTGTACCTATAATCTCACTACTATCAGGTACTTGATGTCTTCATATAATTTATAAGGGAAATAGGACTCAATTGGAATGAAGTATTATAACTCTTCGAACCAATCGAGGTTATAAATATCTTCTTTTATGAAATGAATTCCCGCAATGTCGATTTCTTTAAGGATGAGTTCCTTACCATTTGATGAAATTTAAAAGAACCTCAATTTGTATGAGTTACAACAAGATCTTCAACCATCTTTGGTGGGGGGGAGGATTTGAATTCTATATAAATTACCGAGGATGGTACATGTTCCTTATTTGATGGAAATGGTGAAGATTTGTCTGTTAAGGAGAATGAGATTCGTTCTCTAAATGTTGAGGAGATTTAGTCTGAGAATGAGGTTTATCCTCAATTGCCTATTCTTAAATAGTGGTTAGTCTACACGTTTAAGATCCAGAAAGTGGGAGTAATTCTCCTCATGCTCAGGGTGTCATACCTGTTAGAGAAAGGGGGGAGGGATTTCTCACCTAGGCAGACAAATAATGAAGGTCCCAAGATCCAAAGGAGTGGGTATGGAGGAATTCCTAGATGATATTTCTAAGTTAAAGAGGATGTATTCTTATGTACTTCCTTGGAAGCTAAGAAACCTACCTCTTATCAAGAAGTGATTTATTCACCAAATCATAAAGAATGGATGGATGCCATGGGGATGAGATTGATTTAGTGGCAAGACAAAAGTTTTAGAACCCGTTGATCCTTCGCGCTGATGCAAATCTATCGAAAACACATGAATTTTCAAGATAAAACGTTGGGCAGACAGTTTGATCGATATGTTCAGACCCAACTACTCCTAGTCCTGGTTGCCTATTTGAAGTTTGAGATGTTCAAAATAGACGTAAAGACTGCTTTCATCAATGGTAATCTTGAAGAGATTTATATGGACGAACCCATTAGTTTTGTATCAAAGGGACAAGAGGACAAGATGTGTCATCTTAAAAGGTCCATATGTGATCTTAAGCAATCTTCCAAATTTTAGTACTTTAGATTCTATGGAGCAATAACATATTTTAGCTTATCTATGGTTTTAGAAGACCATAATGTGTACGTCAAAAGCTCAACATGGGGGATTAAGTTTCTTGCCCTGTACGTCAATGACATACTATTGGCTGGTGACAACTTGGAGTTAATCGAAGCTACTTAAAAGTGGCTATCCTATGTCTTCAAGATGAAGGACATGGGTGAAAGTAGGTATATCCTACGAGTGGAAATAATTCAAAACCGTCCCAAGATGCATGCATAAAAAGGTCTTGGAACAATTTTCGATTTATAATTCTGAATCCCTAGGTACTCCAGTTGAGATGGGTCTAACCTTAAGTCTTAATCAATGCCCTAAAATAGGTGATGAAATAGAGATAATGAACTGTGCTAATGTCGTAGGAAGCTTATTGCAAGCCATATTATATACACGGCCTGACATTTACTTTGCGGTTGCTTTGGCACGTCGTTATCGAAGTAACCTGCGTTTCGCTAAGTGGTAAGCCATTAAGAGAGTCAAGCACTACCTTTGTGGTGCTACTGATTTAGTCTTATGCTACCAAGGAGGAGACCTCAAGTTGACAGGGTACTTAAATGTCAATTGGGGTGGTGACCCGGATGAGCCTAGGTCAACCTCAGGACATGCCTTCACCTAGGTGGGAGAGCTATGTCATGGAGGCAAAAAGCATTGCCATTACATATATATACAATAACAAGGTGATTATGTTCCCTTGACTAAACCTATAACTAGTGATGCATTCAAAGCTCATTTATTGAGTCCAGGAATTCATAAGGTTTAGTGCTTGCATGTGTCTTGTACGTGAGGGACATACTTCCTTGTAAATGAGCAAAATGCTCCTGATTTATTGGTAAATGTTAGGCATATTGAAATGTCATACGCTACTCATTTACATAGTCACAAAGACAATCGCCCTGACACTTGAGCAGCGGGCAGGATGAGACTGAATCATATTGGCACTAGGTGTGCAATATTAATTACTCACACTGGAGGTATATGAGTAAAATGAATATAGTCACCTTAGTGAGTCTAAGATGAGACTTGAAGGAGTCGAGTATGAAATAGGATTTCATATTGAAGCCTTAAAAGCCGAATCTTAAGTGTTAAGATTAATATTTAGTATGTTGATCTAGTAGCATGTCAGATTTTTAGGTAAAAATTTAAACTGACGATTCACATGGCTTAAAGAGTGACATACCGAACTAAGTGGGAACTATGTCATAACACACATCTTAAACTGTGTGTGCTTATAAGACAACCAATACATGGAGTGACAATTGACTTCCCTATCTCTTGTCATTGTGTGACCCTATGGACGATGACCCTTTAACTTGAAGCTATGATATGAAGTCGAAACTTGATGATGCTACTTTAAGGTGGTTCTTAAGGACCATAATGTATACAGTTCAGTGAGAACACATTAGGACAGCAATTAAGCTACAATGAAATTTCATGAGTGTTTAAGAAAAAATTTATCCATCATCACCGTATCAGCTCGGGCGATTACATTGGGCATATAATCATATAATATATCATATGGCATAAAGGGATTGTATATGCCACTGGTGATGAGGAGGATGATTTGTTGTATTGTATTTTGTGAAAGTGTTATTTCAGCTAGATGGTGACTTATATAACACTACTGGCATATTTTTGGTCACATGCTCCACTCCAAGTATGAAATGTGAGAAGACTTGTTGGTAGATAGATATGAGATTTACCATTAATGTGATCGGGAGGAGTTGTTGACAAGAGAAGTAATAGTCACATTATTAGCGCATTGATTAAGCAGTTACAGGAAGATTAATTTCATAGTTAATTTCTTCATTCTATTTTATGTTGTGTGCTATTATAAAAGAAGAAAAACATATCATGAAGAGGGTAAACCCAGATTAGAAATATTCCCTATATGAATCAATCTCTCTACCTATTCTCTCTCACAACCTAGCCATCTACAAGGTCTGGGTTTGCAGTGTGGCATTCCTGGTGACTCTAATAGCCACCAAGTTCATGGGTAGCATTCAACAGACATGATCCGGGATCAACATCAAGGTAAGTCGTACTATTTCCAACGAAAAAAATTCACTTCTTTGTCATCACATGGATGACTTATTAGCCTCAAGGAATTGGCAAAATGTGTGAATTGAAGATGATAACTTCATTCGAGTAAGATTTCAATTATCACATTAGAAGTTAACTTTTTTTTTTTTTCACCACAAGGAAAAATGAAAAATTTGCTTAAACAATCTAATGCTTTCTTTTATTACTATTTTGGAGACCTATGGGCATGAGAGTGTTTCTTGAAAAATCATCATTAGTTTCATAAAGAAATATGATCGAAACTAGGAGATGGAACATGCCATAATTCTTGGTCAAGTAGTTGGTGCACTAATGACAATCTATTTAACTTAGCAAAGTTGATAACTCCAATTGATGCTTCTCTGCAGGTACACACTATCACAACAAGCAAAAAATAAGATATTCCCAAACTTGTGTCAGTGGTTGATATAACCCACCTTGAATTGATATTTGCTGTGTCCATTCCACAAAAAACCATATCCTTGATTCTTTATATTGGATAATATTTGGACATGGTAAATTCACCATCAAATTTGTAACCCGGGTTGTGCATGTAACAGATTTAGTGCAGTTTCCGCCATAAAAGTACACATAGATTTGAAATTTAGATAGTATGTACAAATTTTAAAGTTTCTTACGGAATTTTCCTATAACTAATACTGAAATTGAATATGACTACATATTGATCGCTTCTCACTAGAGGCACTGTCCTTAGAATGGACTACACATTGATCCTGTTTACCCTAGTGTAGTGCTACAAGTACCTCTAGATTTAATAAAAAAATTTCAATGACCTAACCAATCCACAATCTAGCAACTTACAAGTACTTTTAACATGAGAATTTTTGCACCCTTGATAAAAATGGATAGATTGGTAGCTCTACTATAGAATATTTGGGCAGCTAGAAATAATATAGTTCTTTATAATGAAATACCCAATCTAGATGCTACTCTATTGATAACAAAAAAAAGAAAGCACTGAATGGAATATTACATATAAACTCACAAAACTAATCTTACCACCAAACTACCCCACTCAACCATCTACCTGTAAGAAGATGTGTTGGATAGCATGAAAGAAGCAAGTAAGGAGAATTCACTAAAATCAATTTTAATAGGTCAAAATCATCTAAAGAAGGTGCAAAAGGTTTCCTCATATGTACTTTGGAAGGAAAATCCATTCAAGAATCATTCAATCTAGAAGTAATCTCAGTCGTGGTAGTAAAATCAACAGCAATGAGAAACAGGACTGCAAGTAGGTTCCACTAACATTCTCATTGACAGAGACAATAGTATACTCATCCAAGCAATTTAACAACATATCTAAGTGCCACATAAAATTCAAGTGTTGATACAATTTATATTCAGTCATGCAAGCATATCATAATTAGTGATGTTTTTAGATGAGTTACTTGGGCAATTAATTGCTTAGAAAACTCTCAGACTCTTGATTCAATCCATAGCATTGTGGAATTTGGTTCCAAATAGGGATCTACTTTCTATCCTCTATAAGGATACTATAGGAAGAACTCAAAAGATAAAGTCAGCTTGTTACTCACCTTTTAAAAAAAATATTCTCTCTCAATGTAGGTACTTATAATATAGATATTTTTTTTTTTCGGCGCCCATATTATAAGAACATTAAGATATATATATATTTTTTTTTTTGTTTTGCAAAATTTTATTTTTTTCATTTAAACCATGTTCATTGTTTTCATAAATAATTTATTCATCTATTATGGGATACAAAGTTGATCTTTGTTTGGAATGGAAAATGGGAAAAAAATCTTTTCTTCAACAAACCCGTCCCTTTTACACAAATTTTGTTGTTCAATCATTTATTTGTTATTACAGTACACAGAAATGGAAATTAGTAAGGGGAGAAAGTCCACTAAAAGACAAAAGTTAATTACAAAAACTAGAAATATAAATATTAAATGACGATGCATGCGTGACCCAGAAAAAAAATATTGAAACTTCTATTGCTACCTTCTCTATGAATTTAAAATGAATAATTGAAAGGAGAGATCTAGGAGCCAACTATTTGCACTGAACCTTTTTAATTAATTGATTACTAGTCTCATTGCCTCAGGAGCCTATTAAGGGTGCTCCTCTGAATACACAAATCAAAATTAAAAAAAAAAAAGAATTCCAAATTATATTAATAAAAGTTTCATTTCAACTCTCCCTCCCCTAAGCCAAGAATTCACATTCATCGATCAATCATCCTTTAATCCCAACCCCACTTCTTCTTTCCTTCTACACTTCTTAGTCCTTGGCTTAACTTCCCACCAATCTCTCACTCAAGTGAACGTGAAAGAACAAATAAAAAAGGAACTCAATAAAGAAAAATTAGTATAAATGGAGGAAATGGATTTTGGCAAGGAAGGCATGTAAGATATATTTAACACATCGAAGAAATATCCACCAATGATGCCCATTTTGACTTTGCCTCCGTGAACTTCACTGACTTCTCCGCCTTTCTGTAGACATCTTTAATTCCTTAGCCGATAGCAAATTGACTTTCAACTGAGACTTTCTCTCTCTCCTCCCTAGACCTCATTCCTGCCTGTAGATCACCATAACTTCAACAACCATGATGGTCACCCTTAGGCAAGCATCAAGGGAACATCCAATAGAAACCATTACCCACTCCAAAGTCCTCTAGTTTCTAATAGTGTGGCCACAATAGTCATAGCCTTCTATTCCGTGAAGCCTAAAGTTTTGAAATTAAGTTTTCTGGATTTTCAAATTACACATTAATTAAAAAGTCCTCTAGTTTTCGATAGTATGGCCACAATAGTCATAGCCTTCTATTCCGTGAAGCCTAAAGTTTTGAAATTAAGTTTTCTGGATTTTCAAATTACACATTAATTAAAAAGTCCTCTAGTTTTCGATAGTATGGCCACAATAGTCATAGCCTTCTATTCCGTGAAGCCTAAAGTTTTGAAATTAAGTTTTCTGGATTTTCAAATTACAGATTGACTAAAAAAAACGTCACCTTAATTTCATCATTTTCCAAAATTTAAATCATAAATTTGAATTAGGTTTATGTTTTCAGAAGATTCACTTCAAGCAATAAAAACAAATGAAATTCACCCAAATTTAGCCACAATATCATATTTGAGTAATATTGATTATGTAAATCAAAGAGCAAAAATTGATCAAGGGAGCATGAATGTAACACAATTCTTGTTGTTAGAAACAAATTCAATGATAACATCTAATGAGATTCTTCACCTAATGCCAGAAGGGGGACAAAAGCTCCAAGTGATGTAGTGAAGCAAGGCTGGAGGAACATGTTGATATCTGAACCAAGTTACCAATTAACCCTTTTCTGAAATGTATATAAGGGTGTTCATATTCCGACCCAGATCAGAAACTCAATAAAAACCAGACCCAAATTCCTGATTAAATGCAATATATCTTGTCGCTGATCCTAAAAATCTGACTTCTAGGTTCTTGTTCTGATTGATCTAAACAATAAAAAACCTAACCTGAATAGAAAAGCCAATTAGATATATAATAACATACTAAGGGGTAAATGTTTTCCTAATTATTTCTGACTCCAGAGATTCTTGGAGTGTGCTAAAGGTGATGATGTAGATTCTGGAGATTCTCTTTGTATGCTGTTGATGGTGACGTAGGATGAAAGAACGGGCTTATCTAACAGCACATGAGCAACACCTGACGTCCTTTCTCTGCAAGGTCAAACCTGCAAAAAGGGCACCCCTAGGTTGTGGACTGGGGAATGCCCCTCCAATGGTTAAGTCAGTCAAGGGTCCAAGTCAACGTAGAGAGAGAGAAGATATAATATAAACTCAATAGAAAGTCAGACAGCTAACCCCCTTTCCGAGGTAGGTAGGACTATCTATAGTCCCTTTGGCAAGGGGTAAAACAGTAATCTTACCTAGGTACTTCAGATGGGCCACCGGTTTGGTCAAAAAGGGTCCTGGGTAGAGCCCCTAAGGTCCCGCTTGGGGCCCATTTTCTAGAGTGTGGCCCTGGTAAGTGGGTTAGTTGAGATGGGCCCAACGGGGAAATCTTCCATCCCTAATCACTTAGCCCCTCATATTTTGCCTGCATACCGAGCCAAGCAAGTAGCTAGGTGAAATGTGGAAACTGCCCATGGCTGGCATATATCCGGTGGGCTCCGGAAATTGGGCCCCCGTTGTGGACGACCCTGCGGCCACCGACTATAGATGGAACAAATCTCGAGGCTTAGACGGCGGCTTAGAAAACTTCCCTCTTAGCGGATATAAAATGCAATTGCTAAGGACGGGGGCTCCATCTTTCATTTTCTAGTATCGACCTCTATCGAGCATTTTTTTCATAGCTTTTCCTCGTTCTGTTAGCATCGTGGAGATGGCTGAATACATTACCTACCACTTTGATGGGACCGACGCAGGGTTGCTTTTCCCTCGTCGCCTCTTCTGAAGGATTTTTCAGGCCTTGTGCCTGAGTTAATGAACTCGTCGTGGCCGAGGAAGTTGCTCGGCACTTTGAACTTCTAGAACTGCCACAGGTCATCTTTTATGTAATGCTTCTGAACGAAGTCGAGAGGTTAGGGGTCTTGCATGGGCGGACGCTTCGCGGAATGGAGTCGACCCTTAACGAGCTCCGCTGGAGCACTTTCAAGTCGTAGGTGTGCCTGAACGGAGATCAAATCTTCGAGGCTCAGTTCCGGTAAAGGCTGAGCAAAAGGAGGAGAGCTCCAGGGTCGGGCGAGAGGAAGAAGGCTCAGAGTCCGAGCGGGAGGAAGAGAGCTTAGCCACCGAAGGGGCGGCCTCCCATTCGGATGATAACAAGCAGGAATGAGGCTACCAAGAGATGCCCTGAATGCATGGCCTATTTCTTCACTCCTTCGTCCTGTTTTTTTTTTTTAATACTGTATTCGCACTTTATTAATGAAAACGTTCATTTCTGATAGCCATGCTTCTTTCATTGATCATTCTTCTGTTACATACTTGTTCCTTCTCTTTCGTTTGTATTTTCATTTTTCATATGCCATATGGTAGTAGCCCCCAAGTGAAAGAACAAGTGATTCGTCATTTGGCGGGGGAATATGCAATTTGTATCGTGATAGGTCGTGAGGCCTTGCTATTGTATCCTTATTTTCCACTGGTGCTAAGAGTGTAGCGGCCGGCCGTAGGACTGTGCGCAGAGACCCTTAGCCCCCACTGGAGTTAAGAGTGTAGCGACCGGCTATTGGGCCATGCTAAGAGATCCTTAGCCCCCACTGGGGCTAAGAGTGTAGCAACCGGGCGTAAGGCCATGCTGAGAGACCCTTAGCACCCCCCACTAGGGCTAAGAGTGTAGTGACCGGCCATAGGGCCATGCTCAGAGACCCTCAAACCCCAGTGGGGCTACGAGTGTAGTGACAGGCTGTAGGGTCGTACTCTGACACCCTTAGCCCCCACTGGGGCTAATAGTGTAGCTACCGGTAGTAAGGCCGTGCTCAGAGACCCTTAGGCCCACTGGGGCTAAGAGTGTATTGACCGGCCGTAAGACCGTGCTCAGAGACCCTTAGCCCCCGCTAGGGCTAAGAGTGTGGCGATTGGCCATAGGGCCGTGCTCATAGAAAGGGAAGATTGCGGATCAGTGCGAAAGTAGCCACTTTAGGATTTGATTTTATTTCTTGTAATCAAGGAATACATAACCATTGGATGTAAATAAAAGCATAACCCTAAGTGCAATACTTCCTCAGGTTGCTGCTATGCCAGGTTCGTGGTATGCGAGAGCTGCTAATGGCCTCAAGGCAGTATGTTCCGGGGCAAACTTGAGAAATAACTTTGCATGGGTCTTCCCAATTGGTAGTGAGTTTACGATGTTCCCCTGCGCGAGCTACGGCTTCCATAAGACGGAGAACGAGGTCGCCTGCTTGAATTGGCTGCAATTGAACTGCATGGTCATGAAGGCATGTGATGCGGAGCTTGTAAAGGGCTTCCCGAAGGAGAGCATCTCCACAGATGGAGGGGAGGAGGTCTAGGGCCTCTCAGAGTGCTGCATTATTCAGCTCTTCCTAGGAAGTTATCAACCGATGAGTGTGGAGACCGACTTCCATAGGTAGGACAGCCTCGGACCCATAAGCTAACATGAAGGGAGTCTCGCCAGTAGCGGTTTTCTTGGTGGTGCGGAGAGACCATAGAACATCGTGTAGTTTGTCCACCCAGTTTCCTTTACCATTGTCAAGTTTGTTCTACAGGCCATGGAGAATAGACTTGTTGGCCGCCTCGGCTTGGCCGTTGGTCTGAGGGTCAACAACGACGGTGAACCGAGCTTGGCAGCCCAAATTACTAAGATAGTTGGTGAGCCTATTGGTATCGAACTGCCTGCCGTTATCAAAATGATAGCACGGGGGATGCCGAAGCGAGTCATGATGTTCTGTGAAATGAACCTACGTACTTCGGCGGTGGTGATGGAGGCGACGGGCTCGAACTCTATCCACTTGGTGAAGTAGTCCATCGCTACTAAGAGATACTTGTGCTGCCCTGTAGCTTTGGGGAAGGGGCCGAGGATATCCATTCCCTAAGTAGCGAATGGTAGGGGACTGACAATCGACGTCATGGGAGTGGAGGGTACTCATTGGATGGGGGCGAACTTCTGGCCCTTGTTGCAGGCCCGCACTAGTGTCATGGCATCCTCCCACAAACTTGGCCAGTAGTAGCCAGTTCGGATGGCCGTCACAGCTAAGGCACGGCCACCAGCATGTGCACTACAAGTGCCTTCGTGTAGCTCTTTCAGTATCTTTCTCCCTACCTCCGAGGTCATACAATGTAAGAGAGGTCGGGTGAAGGACCTCATGTATAGGACCCCCTTATATAGGATGAACCAGTTCGACCTTTTCTTCACTCTATCCGCTTCTTTTGGATCCGCAGGAAGGGTACCGTCAGTGAGGTATGTGTGGATGGGGTCCATCCATGTCGAGCTTTTGTCTAACCACAGCACTTCATATGGATCTTTGCTCCTTTTTGTCAGGGTCTCCCACGGAATATTTTTAGGCTTCCTATCATCAGACAAACTTGTCAGTTTAGACAGTGCATTGGTTTATCGGTTCTCCGAGAAGGGGATATGTGTGATCGCAAAGTGCTTTAGTAGCTTAGTCGCCTCTCGTACCCGCCGAACATATGCTGCCATGGTGTCATCTTTAGCTTCATATGCACTGTTGAGCTGACTGAAGACTAGTTGAGAGTTAGAAAATGCTTGGGCCGAGTCTACCCCAACAGTGTAGCGTAGTTCTATTGCCGCAATGAGGGCTTCATACTCTAGTTCATTGTTGGACGCTTTGAACATGAACTTTAAGGTGTGTTCGTGCCGTACTGCGGTAGGACTCTCAATGATGAGGCCGGCCCCACTTCCATCCTTGGTGGATGAGCCGTCAACATGCAGGTTCTAGGAGTGGGGATGCAGCTCACCTTCCTCTATAGGCATGGCGTTTTCGGCCAGAAAGTCAGTTAGCACCTGGGCTTTCATGGCCCATCGTGGTTCAAAGACCAAGTCGTAGCATGACAATTCGACGGCCCACTTTAAGAGCCGCCCTGAGGCATCTAGCCTTTGAAGGACGTTCTTCAGGGGTTGGTCAGTTAGGACCAGGATCTTGTGAGCCTCAAAGTAGGGCCTTAGCTTCCGACTGGCAATCACTAGGGCATAGGCGAACTTCTCTATAGGAGGGTAGTTTACTTCCACGACTGCTAAGGCGTCGCTCACATAGTACACAGGGACTTGCTCCTTAGCCCTTTCCACCACAAGAACTGCGCTGACTACGTGCTCCAAAACGGCCAGGTAAAAGACTAATGTTTCTCCTGCCAGGGGACTGGCAATTTTGGGCAGCTGAGCCAGGTACGTCTTCAGTGCTTGAAAAGCCTCATCGGCCTGCTGATGCCAAATGAAGTTTGCCTGCTATCGTAAGACACAGAAGAACGGCTGTCACTTGTTCGCAGATCGGGATATGAATCGGCCCAGGATAATTATGCACCGGTTAAGTGCTGCACTTCTCTGATATTCCGTAGCGATTTCATTATCGAGTACGGCCTACATGTTATCCAGGTTAGCTTCAATCCTGCGGCTGTTGATTATGAACCCTAACAATATTTCCGACCGTACTCCAAACACGCATTTCTTGGGGTTAAGCTTCATGTTGAAGGCCTACAGTATGCCGAACATCTTTCTTAAATCGTGGTTGTAGTTAACATTAGTCCTACTTTTTACTATCATATCATCAACGTAGACCTCGATAGTTTTGCCAATAAGGGGCTCGAATAACTTTTTGACGAGGCGCTAATAGGTTGCTCCTGCATTTTTTAGACCGAAAGGCATCATCTTATAATAATGTAGGCCTCGGTCCATGATGAATGCAGTCTTCTCTTGATCATCTGGGCAGAGGCGTACTTGGTGATACCCGAAGAAGGCATCCATGAAACTCAATAAGGTGTAATGCCCCAAATGTGCATAAATCACTGTTTGCGATTCTTTCATTAGTTTTCCCAATTAGACATAATAATCGAAATGATCAGGCATTACCGCTATCGAGCACGGACAAGGCTTTGCTTGTACATGATAAACTTAGCCATAATAATCAATGTTTACCATGAAAGGCATTCACACCATCACAGCCCATTAGATCATTTAGATAAATATAGAAACTATTGTAACATCAAAATCATTCAAACATCTCAAGGATTACACCAAAATATAGAATTCTGATAAAATATATATTTTCCACACCAAAATATATCACAATACGTTGTTGTAAACATCTCAACGATAATACACCGTCATTCCGTATAAACTTCCTGGCACACTTATTATCTTCAGCCGTCTTGCCCACTTGAGGCGATTCACTGAACACTATCCTAAAACAAAACATAAACACATTTCAAACTGTGAGCCGAAGCTTAGTACCTGCATTCCTGTATTGTTAAACGTTCATGAAAAAAATTGGTTGGGCTTGTATTCCAATTTATTTTTTAATTAAAAACAGGGAATGAAATAAATATGAAACAGCGTTGTCAATTATTATCTGATAGTGAACCCCTAGTAACTGTTACGATCTGAAGATAGACGTACACTTGCCAAGCCAATCGGGACCTGGCCTGAAGCCGCGCAGGTAATTGAAGGGCTATGCTCTGTAATTGGTAACTGATGGGGCCCCTAATTATATGATAAATCACTGATTGGATTGTTTCATTGATGTACAAACTAAAACATTATAATTTTGATAAATACGTGCTGATCTCTAAAGATACAGACAATGAATGTACCTGGAATTTTTAAGTGTAACCACACTGAATAATATTATGCACAAAAATGGAAGGAATGATATATTGGGCCCTGATTCCACATAAAATTATCGTTGTAGGAACATACAGTTAGCAAAAATATTTATTTCATAGCTAATAATTTAGTAAAAGAAAAATAAAATTATAATAGGGCTTAGAACGAATGACTCATAACTTAGTTATCTGACATCTGATTATGATTCAAGACCCTAATAAAGAAAGCTTAGGAAGTCCTAAAAATCTTTCATTTAGAACACCAAGCTTGATTCCCACAATAGAAATTCCAAAATGAAGCTAGAACACAAGCATGTCAGTTTTGGTCCATTCTACATAGTTTTGGTAAAATGACCATAACATTTTTCACAGACCTCAGATTAAGGCACCTCAAAAGGAATTTGAAATCTAACACACCAAAATATCTACCCACCAAAAATCATAATTTTCAAATGGGCCCATCATTACCAGTTTAATCACAAAATTTGTCATGTTTTCTTGAAAGTTTCAGCCCTCACTGTTTTAGCTTTTCCCTCTTTTTTTTTTTAATACAAATCCTCAACTTAAACCATTCATTAAAAGCATGTAAACAAGCTTTGGTCCATCCTAACATCATATAAAATCACCGACCCAAATTCACTTCGTAATCATATCTAATAAAGATCAATTTTCAATCAAATACATACATAAACCAAACTCAATGCTAGTTTAATCCAAACCATACATTACTTGCAAAAACCCTAGTTTATGGCCCACTTAGACTCACTCCAACTCATTTGAAATCACCAAAAACATCATCATAAACACCAATAGGTTAGAAGATGACCAAATCAAAGATAAAACCATCAAAATCTAACACTTTAACATCAAGCTTGCATGATTAAGGATTAACCCTAACCCTAGTATGATCCAACCTCAATTCCACCATGATCAACACCAAAATAACTCTTATTTCTTATCAAAAAAACATGATTAAAGATCACAACAAAACAAGAATCAAAACTAAAATAAAAAGCAAAACCAACAAGATCAAGTTTTAAGATTACTTGCTTTGCTTGAAAATAAGCAGAGATAGAGGTGATATTTAGAGGTTTTGATGATGAAGGATGGTGGCTAGAGGTACTAGGATGTCAGAGGGTTTGGAGGTCATTGGGGTTGGCCGAAAAATTGGCCGAAAAATAATCAGAACTGGCTGGGAGCTGCTGCCGTGGGGGAGAGAGAGAGGAGAGAGAAAATGGAGTTTTGGATTGAGTTGTGTTTTGTTGACTAATCTAACTCTTGGCTGAGTTTTTAGCTAGTAAAGTAACCTTTTTGAGCTAACTATGGTTAAGCTTAATCATAATAATTAGTTAGGTTAATAGGCAAACTTGTTGGGCTTTAAATCGGCCGAAATAAGTTAGGTTCGAGAATAAAACGCTTCGTAACGATAACGTTTTTACGAAACTCAAAATTAAATTTTTATAATGTTACAGAAAATAAAATAAATTACTTACATTAAACTTGTTAGAGCCTACTATCAATTCTTCCAAAGTTTTCATTAATCAATTAAATAAATAAATAAATCCGAAATGCCAAGTGAGGGCCCAAATAAATTTTTTCCTACCAGGGTGAATAAAGGTGATAAATAATTATGAGAAAAAATTATGAACATGAGGTAATTAAACAAATAAATATAATTAAATAATTTACGGTTGGGTTATTACGGCCTTCCCCCCTTAAAGAGTTTCGCCCTCGAAACTTATGAAATTACTATGTAACGCAAGATTACCTCAAATAATTGTGGATATTTGGCTTTCATTTCCTCTTCAGTTTCCTAAGTAGCTTTTTGGGAGGTAAGATTTGACCATGGCAGTTTGACCAGAGGTATCTGCTTATTGCACAACTGCTTAATTCTGCGATCTAATATTTGGATTGGTCACTTTTCATATACTAAATCGTAGTGATTTTAGTAGGTTCAGATACAATGGTGTGGTTTGGATCTGAGGTATATTTTCTAAGCTAAGAGATGTGAAACACGTTATGCACGTGTTCTAGCTCTACCTGTAGATTCAGCCGATATGATATGGGATTTAACTTTTCAATGATTTCATAGGGTCCAATATATCTTGGACTCAATTTGCCTCATACCCCGAACCTCTTGATAGCTTTAGTTGGTGATACTTTCAGAAAAACTTTATCGCCTACTTGAAACTACAAAGGCCTCCTTCCCTTATCCGCATAACTCTTTTGCTGACTCTGGGCAACCCTAATGTGCTCCCGAATCCTTCTTATTGTTTCCACGATTGCCTGGATCATTTCAGGGCCCATAATCAATGCCTCATCCAAGTCACTCCAACACAGTGGTGTTTTACACCTTCTTCCATATAAAGCCTTAAATGGGGCCATTCTGATGGTGGACTGGTAGCTATTGTTATGAGAAAACTCCACCAATGGAAAATTGTCTTCCCACTTCCCTTGGAATTCCAACACACAAGGTCTTAACATGTCCTCCAGAATTTGATTCACTCTTTTAATTTGCCCATCTATCTCAGGATGATAAGAGCTACTAAAGTTCAATTTGGTCCCAAAGGCCTTTTATAGTGCTTGCCAAAAACGGGCTTGGAATCTTTGATCCCTATCTGATACTATATCTAAGGGAATTCTGTGTAGTCGAACTATCTTTTTAACATACAACTGGCTAGTTTTTCAACTCCCTAGGTATCTTTGATTGGCAGAAAATGGGCCGACTTGGTAAGCCGATCGACTATAGCCCAAATAGCATTCTTTTTTGAGGCAGAAAGGGGTAAACCCATAACAAAGTCTATTGAGATCGAATCCCATTTCCAAGTGGGAATTTCTAGGAATCGTAATTCACCCACAGGACGCTGATGCTCTGCTTTAACTTTCTAACAGGTCAGACACTTGTCTATATATTTTGCAACCTCCTTCTTCATATTATTCCACCAGAAGTATCGCCTTAAATCTATGTACATGTTGGTGCCTCCCGGATGCACTGAGTAGTGAGTATTGTGAGGCTCTTCTAGGATCTGTTTTCTTAATTCCTCATTTCGGGGCACACATAGGCGATTTTGGAATTGCAGGGTCCCATCCTCATGCACTACAAACCCAGGAGACTTTCCTTTCTCTAAATTTTGCTTTGTTCTTTGGAGTTCAGGATCACTTTCTTGGTTCACTCAAATTTCCTCCACTATGAAAGGCTATAAGATAATTGCTGATAATTGAACCTGTGCTTCCCCATGGGGCACTAGTTGAATTCCCAAGTCCTCAAGTTCTTTTAAGAGACTCAACTGGGTAATCACCACAGTACTTGAGCTATGTTGCGCTTTCTTACTCAGGGCATCTGCTACAACATTTGCTTTACCTAAATGATATTAAATTTATAAATCATAATCCTTAAGTAGCTCAAGCTTACGCCATTGCCTGAAGTTGAGCTCCTTCTGGGTGAAGATATACTTTAAACTTTGATGGTCAGTATAAATCTTGTATGGTACTCCATATAAGTAATGTCTTCAAACTTTCTGCGCAAAGACCACGGCTGTTAACTCCAAGTCATGGGTAGGATAGTTTTTCTCATAGGGCTTGAGCTGTCGAGAGGCATAAGCTATCACCTTATCTTCCTGCATCAGAACACACGCCAATCCATTCTTTGAAGCACCACTATAAATGGTATACTCCTTACCTTTCATTGGTATCGTTAGGATCGGGGCGGCAGTTAGTTGCTACCTTAGCTCTTGAAAAGCTTACTCACATTTTTCAGTCCACTCAAACTTATTTGCTTTCTTCAGCAGATTGGTCAGGGGTGAAGCTATTTTTGAGAAGTCCTTGATGTACCATCGATAATAACCTACTAAACCCAGAAAACTTCTAGTCTTAGTGATGTTAGTAGGCCTTGAGCACTCCGTGATTGCCTTTACCTTTTGGGGGTCAACTTTGATTCCTTCTTTTGTAATCACATGTCCCAAAAACATCACTTCTTCCAACCAAAATTCACACTTCTTTAATTTGCCATAAAGTTGATGCTCTCTCAGGGTTTATAACACCATCCTCAAATGATCAGCATGTTCATCTCTATCCTTAGAATAGATAAGAATGTCATCTATGAAGACCACCATAAATTTGTCCAGGCAGGGTCTAAGACTCTGATCATAAGATCCATGAAGACTATGAGAGTATTGGTGAGGCCAAATGGCATCACTATAAACTTATAGTGACCATACCTAGTTCTAAATGCAGTCTTGAGGACGCCATCAGGTTTAATCCTAAGTTGATGGTACCCTGATCTCAAATCAATCTTAGAGAAGACTTCTGCTCCTTGTAATTGATCAAACAAGTCATCAATTCACTGCAAAAGATATTTATTTTTGATGGTGATCTTATTCAACTCCTTGTAGTCAACACACAGCCTTAAAGTTCTATCCTTTTTCTTTATGAACAACACTGGGGCACCCCATGATGACGCACTTCGCCTAATAAAGCCCTTCTGTAACAGTTCATCTAATTGAAGCTTCAGTTCCTTAAGCTCAGTTGGGGCCATATAATATGGGGCTTTGGAAATAAGTTGGGCATCAGGGATTAATTCAATTCCAAAATCAATTTCCCTATGTGAGGGTAATACTGCTAACTCTTCAGTGAAAACATCCTCGAATTCACATGCTATAGGAATATTTCAGCTTTCTCTTCTTTTGCTTGGGTGTCAATAGCATAACACTAATATCCCATACACCCTTAACATAATAGCTTACTTACTTTAATAGCAGAAATCAAGGGATATTATTTTTCCTCTCTCTGCCCATCGAAGAATACTTCTTCCCCTTTTCATCTTTCAAAATAACCTTAAGATTCTCACAGTCAGTCCTAGCTCCATAGGTGTACAACCAATTCATTCTTAGAATAATGTCAAAATAAGACAAATCAAATTGAATCAAATCCACAGGGAAGGTAGTTCCACCAATGATAATAGGAACAAGTTCATAGGAGATAGGGCATTCAATCACAAAATCATTGGTATCTTGATCCTATAATTGGTTTCTGTCCTCCTATCTTTCGGGTTCAATTACATGACAGATCGAGTGGACATAAATGAATGAGTAGCACCCGAATCAAATAATACATAAAATAGCTTTGAATTTAAAATAGAGTTCTAGTGACTACCATACCAGAAGTGGCAGCTTCCTTCTTGCTCATTACATACGCCCGTCCTACTGCTGCAGCCTTAGTGGTGGGGCCCCTTAGTGAGGTGGGGCCAAGGGTTTTGCTGCACCTTTGCCTACAAGCTTCATCCTTCGGGGGTATGCGGTAATAAAGTGTTCAGGGCTTCTACACCACATGCACTTATTAGTTCCTACTAACCATTCAAGGGTGGGGTGATTTGTCCTGCCACATTTCGCACAGGGTGCTGTTGAGCCTGCAGGATGGCTCTTGGGGGGAGCAGGAGAAGGTTTCTTCTGGTTCACACTCTCACTCAGAGTTCCTCGCTCAAATCCCTTTATCTTTTGGTTGATTGAATTTAGTGCTCTCAACTCTGTCTTTACTTGCTCCTCTTCAGCTGCTCGCTTATATAGTTCTTCGTAAGTTCAAATTGGTTGCCTAGCTAACTGATTTCGAATATTAAAAGCAGACCCTCTTTAAACCTTCTCATCTTCAACCTTTCAGATGATACAAACTCTGAAACAAACTTGGATAATTCTGTGAACTTACTGGCGTACTACATCACAGTCATGGTGCCACTCATCTTCAGCTCCATAAACTCTTTCTCCTTTTGCCTTTGGACCACAACTGGGTAAAATTTTGCCCTCAATTCACTTAGGAATTTACTCTAGGTGAATTCAGGCCCTACGAGCTTATCCTTAATAACATTCCACCAAATATCAGCTTCACCAGTTAAATAATACATCCCAATATTTACTTTCTTTTCTTCTAGCACTTCTACCACTGTAAAGGTTTTCTCCATTCCCCTTATCCATTCCTCCAATACTACTGGATCATAAGTTCCATTATAAACTTTAGCGTTGCGTCGTGCTATCCTATCTGCTAATTTATCCCCTTTAGGAGGGGTTTTAGTTGGTACTTAGGGAATGCGCCTCATCAATTCAACTGCTAAGGTCGGCCAGTAGTTCGGGTCCCTAATGTTGTTAGCCAACTCAGAAGCAATCGGTGGCGTTTGGCCAAAATTTGGTGGCACATGATGGGAGGCTTGATCACCCAACCCCTGGCCATGATTCGAGATTTCCTCTATATGAACCTCTGCATTGTTGTGCACTGATTCGAACATTCTCATCACACATTAAACAAAACAATTCAATCACTGAAATGCCCGACCATATAAGATAAGCATGCCCAACAAATACATTTAATATAACTCAAAAATTATTGAAAACAAACCCAAAACTTCATTATATCATTTCATAACTGCTTATTTACATACATAACTGCCTGTTTATACGCATGATCAGCAAAACATATTACATCTAACAGACTAGGCAAAGTCAGTTTTGACTCCTACCTCAACCCCAAACACTACCCAGCCCCAAGACACTATGTCTATCACATGACCAACAAGGGATACGGACCATGTCACCACGGCCGGAAAGGATCTAACTGACTATATACAATGTCATATCCTACACAAACTACATCCATCCAAATCGACCATGCTACAAACAAACAGGGCTCAAAAAGAAAACTACTAACAGCAACGCCTAGAACCACCAAACGATCCCTACATAGATAGTAATCCGGGTTGGACTCATCATCAGGCTCTTCGCCTGAATCGAAGCTGCTAGTCGATGCCTCTGACTCAACATCACCAACCTCCTACTCAACCTATTACTCCACTACCTTCTCGTCAATCTCCTAATCCCACTGTTGCTCTACCATCGCCTCATCAATGTCCTAATCCTCATTGGGATCCTCCTCCTCCTCCGGATGGCCCTCATCCTCAGAACTAACCACTACTATCTCTGGTGTATCAGGGAGGTCTATCACCACATGAGCCTCCCCAGGACTGTCAGGCATCAGTGGGGTACCAGGTGTAGGCGGGGAGGGTGGTCCCTACGCTGGTACGGGGGCTGCAGGTAGGGGATATGCCTGATGTGACGGGAAGACATGTTGTAGAGTCTGCATAGCAATTCCCCTCTGCTCAAACTCCTCCCTCAACAACAACTCTGTAGCGATATTAGTCTAAGCCCCTTGGGCCTAAAACCTAGCCCATCCCAACTTGGGTTCCCTCTTACCATGTAGTGATGATAAGGGAACCTAAACTCCACCCATGGATGAGCTGCGGGTACCAGAGCTGTCTATGTGCACAGACCATAATACTGTGAAACTCATAGAAAGGGTCCTGTGCATAAGCCTCTATACTAGCATGCAGCAGCGTAATATGAGCAGCCATAGATACATCCGGCATCAACAAAGAAAAGACATATATGAGAGGCATACATAACCATAATTAAGGAACATACAAATATAAGCAATCTGCATTTCTAATATCGTTACTACACTTCTAATATCACTCTAGCAGTATACAATGGCCTTCACTACCAACCATTCTCACCCTCTTATTTCTAAACTCCACATTCCACAAAGAAAATCTCAACCTAGCTCCGATGCCAAATCTGTAACGCCCCAAATGTGTATAAATCACTGTTTGTGATTCTTTCATTAGTTTTCCCATTTAGACATGATAACCCAAATGATCAGGCATTACCGCCGTCCAGCAAACACAAGGCTTTACTTCTACATGATAAACTTAGCCATAATAATCAATGTTTAACATCAAAGGCATTCACACCATCACAACCCATCAGATCATTTAGATAAATATAGAAACTGTTCTAACATCAAAACCATTCAAACATCTTAAGGCTTACACCAAAATATAGAATTCTGATAAAATATATAATTTTCACACCAAAATATATCACAATACGGTGTTATAAACATCTCAACGATAATACACCATCATTCCATATAGGCTTCCTGGCTCACTTATTATCTTCAACCATCCTACCCGCCTGAGGGCGATTCACTTAACACTTTCCTAAAACAAAACATGAAAACGTTTTGAACTGTGAGCCAAAGCTCAGTACATACATTCTTGTATTCTTAAACGTTCATGAAAAAAAAAACTGGTTGGGCTTGTATTGCAATCCATTTTTAATTAAAAACATGCAATGAGATAAATATGAAACTGCCTTGTCAATTATTATCTGATAGTGAACCCCTATTAACTATTATAATTTAAAGATAACTGTACACAAGCCAAGCTGATCGGGACCTGGCTTGAAGCCGCGCAGGTAACTGAAGGGCTATACCCTGTAACTATTAACTGATGGAGTCAGTGATTATCTGAAAAATCACTGATTAATTGATTCATTGATGTACTTACCAAAACATTATAATTTTGATAAATACGTGCTGATTTCTAAAGATACAGACAATGAACGTACTTGAAATTTTTAAATGTAACCTTATTGAATAATATTTTGCACAAAAGTGGAAGAAATGATAGATTAGGCCCTGATTCAATGCAAAATTATCATTGTAGGAACATACACTTAGCTAAACATTTATTTCATAGCTAATAATTTAGTAAAAGAAAAGTAAAAGCAGAACATGGCTTAGGAAGAATAACTCATAACTTAGTCATCAACCTCTAATTGTGACTTAAAACCCCAATATAGAATGCTTAGGAAGTCCCATTTGGAACACCAAGCTTGATTTGCACAATAGAATTCCCAAAATGAAGGTAGAACACAAGCATGTCAGTTTTGGTCCATTCTGCATAGTTTTGGTAAAATGAGCATAACTTTCCCCACAGACCTCGGATTAAGGCGATTCAAAAGGAATTTAAAAGCTAACACACTGAACTATTAACCCAAAAATAATCATAATTTTCCAATGGGCTGATCATTACCGGTTTAATCACGAAGTCTGTCCTGTTTTTCTGAAATTTTCAACCCTCACTGTTTTAGCTTTTCTGTCTTTTTTTTACATAAATCCTCAACTTAAACCATTTCTTGAAAGCATGTAAACAAGCTTTGGTCCATCTCAACATCATACAAAATCACCACGCTCAAATTTACTTCATAATCATATCCAATAAAGATCATTTTTCAATCAAATACACGCAAAAACCAAACTTAATGCTAGTTTAATCCAAACCATACATTACTTGCCAAAACCCTAGTTTATGGCGAACTTGGACTCAGTTCAACTCATTTGAAATCACCAGAAACATCATCATAAACACTAATAAGTTAGAAGATGACCAAATCAAAGATAAAATAATCAAAATCCAACACTTTAACATCAAGCTTGCATGATTAAGGATTAACCTTAACCTTGGCATGATCCAACCTCAACTCTACCATGATCAACACCAAAATAACTCTTATTTCTTATGAAAACAACATGATCAAATATCACAAACATCAAAACAAGAATCAAAACTAAAATAAAAAGCAAAACCAATCAGATCAAGTTTCAAGATTACTTACTTTGCTTGAAAATAAGTAGAGATAGAGGTGATGTTTAGAGGTTTTGATGATGGAGGATGGTGGCTAGAGGTACTAGGATGTCGGGGGGGTTGGAGGTCGCCGAGGTTGGCCAGAAATTGGCTGAAAAATAGCCAGAACTGGCTGGGAGCTGCTACCGTGTGGGGGAGAGAGAGGAGAGGGAAAACGGAGTTTTGGATTGAGTTGTGTTTTGTTGACTAATCTAACTCTTTGATTAGTTTTTAACTAGTAAAGTAATCTTTTTAGGCTAACCATGGTTTAGCATAATCATGGTAATTAGTTAGGTTAATAAGCAAACTTGTTGGGCTTCAAATCGATCAAAATAAGTTGGGTTCGAGAATAAAACACTTCGTGACGATAAGGTTTTACGAAACTCAAAATTAAATTTTTGTAATTTTACGGAAAATAAAATAAAGTACTTAGATTACACCTCTTAGGGCCTACTATCCATTCTTGCAAAATTTTCATTAATGAATCAAATAAACAAATAAAATCCGAAATGTCAAGTGAGGACCTAAATAAATTTTTTCCCGCCAGGGTGAATAAATACGATAAATAATTATGAGAAAAAAGTTTATGAACATGAGGTAATTAAATAAATAAATATAATTAAATAATTTAGCATTAGGCTACTACGTAAGGCGTGCCTAGCCGTTGCATCTACCAACTTGTCAATCTTCGGCAGCGGGTAGCTATCCTTTGGGTAAGCCTTGTTTAAATCCGTGAAGTCCACACACGTTCTCCACGTCGCATTAGGTTTCTTTACTAGCACCACATTCAAGATCCATTCAGGACATTGGCATTCTCGAATATACCCAGCTTCCAACAGCTTCTGTACTTCAGCGTTAGCCACGGCTGCTCTCTCCGAGCCTATGTGGGGCTTCTTTTAGATGACCGGCCTATAGAAGGGAACCACATTCAGTCAGTGCTCCGTAACGGTTGGAGCGATGCCGAGCATTTCCTCAGGTTCGAAGGCGAAGACATCCCTACACTCCCACAGGAGTGAGAGTAGTGACTGCCAATCCAAGGCTATCACATCTCGACCAAGCTGGACCGTGCGCTCAGGCCATTCCTCCTTAAGTGGAACTTACTCTATGTTATCAGTGGCCTCTAGTCGTGGTCGTGAGGGTTCGGTCGAGCTTAAGGTGTGGATGACCAAGGCTTCAGGGACAGTGGGAGATGGTTCGATTCTGGGCCGCTTCCCCACCTGGGATGGCCTGTTAGGCCCATGTTCCTTCGCTCGTTTTGCCAAGGGTCGAATGCTCACCAAGTAACACTCCCAGGTGGTTTGTTGGTCGCCGTGCATTTCACCCACACTTCCGTCATCAGCCTCAAACTGGAGCTAGAGGAGGTATGGGGTGATGACGGCTTTCACCTTGTGAAGGGTTGGGCGTCCTAGAATCACATTGTAGGCCGTGGGCACGTTGATGACTAGGAAGTCAACCTCCAGGTTCCTAGCCTTAGCTTATCTCCAAAGCATAGAGGGAGGCGAATCATGCCGGTCGGGATTCCCCTCTTGTCCTCCGAAGCCTATGATGGGGTGCCCTAAGGGGATGATGTCATGTCCTGGGTTCGTGAGCTTCTTTAAGCAATCCCAAGTGATGATGTCAACGGAGCTTCCCGTATTGATCAGAATCCTCCGTACAATTGCGCTAGCTATTTTCATCTCAACCACCAAGGGGTCATTGTGTGGAGAGGCGAAGCGTAGGGCTTCCTTTCCGCCGAACACCATGCTGGGCACCATTATGTGGGACCCCTGCTCGGTCGTGAGTACCTGTTGCGCGCCTCCGAGATGAGCCTTCTAAGTTGATCGGGTCATACTCTCTGCGTAGCCTCCAGCAATAGTGGCCACGACTTTCGTCGAACACTCTTCATCTCGTTGCTAGGGCTGTGCGAGCTCCTATTCTCTACGAAGGAAACGACGGCCTCTCTTCAAAAAATGGTCAATCTGAACCTTGTCCGCCAATTCATGGAGGGCTTTCTTCAGCTCACGGCACTTAGTAGTGGTGTGCCCATTCTGCTCATGAAACTCGCAATATTTTTGGGCATTCTGGGGCTTCGGGGGTGCAGCCATTGGTGGCAGTCTTCGGAGCGTGGGATGTTGATGTATATGTGGGGGGGCAAGTGAACCAAATCAAACTCCAACTCAAATAAGCCAAATTGGAAAGAGAAATGAAAGATGGATGAGATGGATGAAGAACTTCACTACTCAAGAAAAAGGGATAGAACAAGATCTTGTAATTGAGATAATCCTTCACGGAGCCACTCAATGACTTGATCTTGGGCTAATTCTCTTGTCTTACCAAGGAATCACTCCAATTGGAAAAGATAGAGAACCTAGAACACCACTTGAATTAGCCAAATTCAAGATATAGAACTAGGAATTTTTGAGACACAAATGAGAATCACTCTCAAAGGTGCTTGTATTACTTTGGAAATCTCTTACAATGCTGAATGATTAGCTTCACATGCCCCTCCCCTTTTATAGACTCAGCAAAAGACAATCAAAAGACTCAAATAACTCCTAACAATTAAAACTAGCTAATGAAAAGTCTAAGAAAAATGAAAAGACACATCATAAAAGGGGGTGGGGGAGGTTACAAGGAATATTCTAGGATTTTTGCAGCTGATTACATCAATCTAGAAGCATCTAAAACGTGCACAATATCAGCCACACAAATATATGTAACCTAAGACTCTTCATATTCCCAGCATTAATCCTTGCAACTGCCTCAACTTCAACAGAGCATAACTTCCAGAATACTCGGCCAAATCACGCGTTCTTGGGCTTGTTAGAAAGCCCTGGAAGTCTATTTTCCAGAATGGGCTCATTTGCTCAATTTGGATAAGCGGTTTGAAAGTTATGGCCCAAACAATGCACCTATCTCAGACTGGACTGGATCAGCATAACGTATCTTTGAGTGATATTTTGCCCAATCAAATGATGTCCAAATTAAATAAAACTTGGGCTTATTTGAAAGCTGAAATCTTAAACTTCAAAACCATGTGGAGCCTCAAGTTGTGGGTCCACTTGAGCTTGTCCAAAAGTGGTCACAAAAAATCGGGTTCCGCAGGGATGAATTCAGCGCCAAATTTCTAGCAAAGCTTAACCTCTTTTGACCTCTTCATAGTGTCGTGAGTCTTTGAACTCACTTAATAAGACCAAATAAGCACACTTCCAAGCATGATCTTCTTTGACCCTTTTCTTCTTTGAAATTGGTCTTGAATAAAAATGATGCATATGGAAATATGCATCAGTGTCCCCTAACCTCCATGAGGATGCTTTTGGCGTCTGCGGTGAACCGGGGGTCGATTGTCTTGAGCTGTGGCCTCCTGTCTTGGGGCCAGGGATTTCTGTCACTACAATTAAGATTCTTATCCCTAGGGATTCTAGCCTTCTTCGGGGCGTCGGAGTTGTCAGCGTAGATCTCCGTGGCACGAATGAAGTCTGTGGCCTTTCTTAAGGCCACGGCTAAGGTGGTCTCCTTTTGCTCAGCTAAGGAGAACTTGAAGTGCTCGCTTTTGAGGCCGTTCATGAAGGAGGTGTACACCACCCCATCTTCCAGATCCGGGATTAACACCACCTCCTGGTGGAAGCGCTTGTCAAATTCGGCGAGAGACTATTGCAGCCATTGCTTGATCTTAAAAAGGTGGATGCTGGTCCTCCTCTCTTTCCGACTTGTGATGAATTGGCTGACAAATTTGTTAGCTGGGTCTTGGAAACAAGTGATAGTTCCTGGGGGCAGACCGTTAAACCACGATTGCACTGCCCCTTTCGAGGCAGCAGGGAAATAACGACAATATGTAGCGTCGTCCACATCTTAGACGTATATCTATGCCTTATAGACCCCCAGATGCTCTTCGGGGTCTTTTGTCCCCTCGTAAAGGTTCACCGTGGGCATCTTGACCTTTCCGTAACGCGGAGTAATAATGATCTCTATGTTGAATGGGGTGGAGAAAGGAAGTGTTGCTGGTCGAGCAGTGGTCACCGAAGCTTTAGCGGGAGTTTCGGGATGGTGCTCAACTTCGACAACAAAGGGACTTCTCCTACCCCGGTTGTGCCTTGAGGTCCCTGCCGAGGACCGGGTGGTTCTGGGCCGCGGGTCCCCAGCGGGGGAGGACTTCGGTATAGTCACGGCAGGGGCGTCGCTCCGGGGTAGGCCGCTGCCAGCCCGAGGCTTGGAAGTCTATTTTTGTTCTTCGAGCCAAGCGGTCCACTTGGAGCGAGTCGCATAAGGAGTGGAGGCAGTGGTGGACTTGGCCGTCTACCCCTAGATGGGACGGCCGCTTGGCCTAGCTGCCGTAGCCGTGTGCCGATCATGATGCCCTGAATAGGGTCGACCACCCCAGTTTAACCGAGGTGCCTCTCATTCCCTCTTCCGTGGAATGAGGGGACGGTATGTGCACCTGCCGATGGGAAGGCTCGCAGCCAATAGTGGGCATGTAGTCAAAATGAGGAAGGGGCCTTGCCAAGGTCGCAGCTTCCATGGCTCATTTAACCTACTTTGAGACCTACCAAGTGATGGTTTCTGTCATGACGGACATAAAATTTTTCAAAGTGTCAACTGTAACATACTCCCCTCTCTCGGGGGATGCGGACTAGTTGACCGGTGATTTACCTGTGAACTCTTCGAGGCATCCTGCGTCTCAAGAGGTGTAGA